>VXBJ01000662.1:265778-303305 GCA_013400055.1 Nycticryphes semicollaris
GTACAGCAAGTGTGCGAGAACAGAGCCCTGTAATGAGAGGAAGCGCAGGTTTTATTAACAAACAGTATGGCAAACCACAATTTCTTTTAAGATCAGTTCATACCTCCTTAGGAGAACTATAATTGGGGATGCCTTGATGTTTCACTCTGTGACGAGTTAAGAATTATGCCTGAGTCACTGTATTAGCCTTCATTTAAACTTTAATGTGCATTTTGCATTGGGTACAAAAACACCATTGCAATTACAACCCAGCCAAGACATAGTGGGTACCTCAGTGCAGAGAACAGAATGCTACAATTGTTTTTTAAATTGTTTCTCTCTCAACCTATACAATTTTCATCTAGGCAAAATAACAAATCCCTTTATTTAGTTCTGTTTGTGCCTGGTCTTGCAATAAGAAGAGAGGGGAAAAAGCAACTTATGAGACTGGCAAGGAAAAGCAAAAAAGAAAATTACCAGAAGCAATGTCAAAATTTTTAGGTGGCTAAAAGGGAGGTTTTATACCTCCAAAAGGTATGACTGAGTTCAATATAGCTCTCCCTTTGCAATAACAGCCTGGATTTTCTTCCTTGCCTTCATAGGCATTTCAAATAGAACAGCGGTGAAGTAGCAGCTTTGTTCTTATATCTGATTACATTTTCAGAGTAAATTTACAAATTGAGAATCTTTACGTGTGTAAAACCATAATCTATGTTTGCAAGCAAAAATTATCCTACTACACTCTTTTACAAAAGCACAGGAGCAGACGTGGAGGTGTTGTTAAAGGGGTGAGCAAAGAAACCACCTTCTTCTGAACAGTCTCAGAAATCAGGCTACACAAA
Organism: Nycticryphes semicollaris; assembly: GCA_013400055.1. Lineage (NCBI taxonomy): Eukaryota > Metazoa > Chordata > Aves > Charadriiformes > Rostratulidae > Nycticryphes > Nycticryphes semicollaris. Next base: position 266,600 of record VXBJ01000662.1, read on the forward strand.
CCTACGCAACAATATTGTCATCTGTTTTAAGTCCTGGGACTACTGGGGAGGGGAGCTCAGCAGTGGTGGGAGGGCTTTCATAGGGTTACATGTTTATTTTGTTTAATTTTTATTTTTATTTTTTTTTGTTAACTGTGTTACTCTGTAGCTTTAACATACTAATATCAGCTCCACAAGAAGAGGAGAAAATAAAGCATTCAGGGAACTCGTGAAAGAATCTTTACATCACAAACATCTTACTGTTTTTAAGAATTCTCTGTAATTGTCCTTAATCTGGTTACTTTACAATTCTTTGTCATCACCATTTCTAAAACTTACAAATCCTTTCCTGCAGAGCTCAGTGTTCATTACTGATATGTCTGGGCACGCATGTTTCAAAAAAAGAAGATACCAGACAAATACGTGATGTTAAAATACTCATGCTTCTAAATATATTTATTCAAATACTTCACTGGTTCAAACTCTCCATACAAAACCCTTCATAAATGTGACCTATAAGCAATCTTGCCTTTACTGAGACCTTCTTTTTGGCAGCTATTGGGAAATAATAATAATTAAAAAAAAAGCACTTCAGATACCTGCTTTGCTACAGCAGTAAGTAACAGAGGAGATTAATTTCAGAAAATACACTGAAACATTTGAGGAACTGGCCATTAAAACAGGCTTCTCTCTCTAAATATTTATGAGTCATTTTACAACTGGAAGAAAGGTGTTCTGGAATACTGATCTCTAGTGTTACACCTACAGATCTACAGCACTCACAAATAAATAATAAATATTGATACGTGTGCGTAGGTCTACCTGTCCTGTATTTTCAGTGGGTATCCAATATCCAATATAATACATAAGCTAAATGAGTACCTGGCACCAAATTCAAAACATTGTGAAATAGTGTGTAATATTTACAACGTTTCAGCACAGGTTTTTACCAAAGCACTGCTTTCACTTTCAGAACCAGCGTATAAATGTATTTACCCTATCAAAGATTTTGTGATGCAAACACGATTATTGCTGTACCTGATTTGATCATGGTATCCTAGCAGAGATCAAATAATAGGGTTGCTTGGTTTTTTTTCTTTTTGTTTCCCCTCCTTTTTCTAGTGCCTTTAAAAAAAATTTCCACTATCAAAGAATGTTAATTTCTAAGGTTTGATCTAGAGATTCCTATGTAAGTATACAATTATTAGGGAAAAAGGCACAACAGTGAATATTTTAAAGCAGTGTAATCAATATTTTTGCTTTGTGTAGATTTCCCTGCAACAATGAACAAAAAGATCTACTTCAGATTTAGAACCTCAGCTTTAAAGGGAAAGCTAGACAACAAAAAGCAAGAAAGTACTCACCTCTTCACGTAATTTTATCAACTGCAACATGAACGCACAAAAAAGATAAAAAGGAAAGAAATGGCAGGAAAGAAAGATCAGTTGTGTGACAGGATACAGAATTAACATTGACAATTTATCTGTTTACATGTTTAGCATTTAAAAATCACAGACAAACACATTAAAAGAACCTAAACATAGACTACATGCAGAGTTTTTTGAACGAATAAAGATCACTTTCTCACACTGTCACATTAAACAAAGAGAATAGTGTGAAATTCTCTTTTAAACCACATCTAAGACACCATCATGAAATAAAGGGGAATGACTTCATAGAAGTCTATATTATAAAGAAAAAAAACAAGTTTACTATTCCTCTCCTCGAAGACTGTACAGCTGAAGTGGTTTTGTATATACAAGTTTTCAGAATGTTTTCTGTATATTTTAGTTGTGACAACTGATTTCTTATTTTACTAGCAGATCTAACTTATTAATAGATGACTGCATCTTTATAGCACGTAACCAGCATTTCAATTTTTATATACCCGAGTTCTAATGTGACTATATTATGTAATTTTGTTATTGAACCTCATATAGGCTTTTTTTTCCAGTTTAAAAAAAGAAAAAAGGCAGCTTAGTTAAATGGCTCAGAATGATGATTTATTGCATAGCATATTTAAAAATAGACAAAGGGAGAGGGAACAACATGAAACACATTTCCCTCAAAAAGACCCATTCTAGGTTCTTAATCCTAGACCGCTACACAGTGTATGTATAGATACACACAAAGTGTGTGTGTGTGTGTACACTTATAGAGTATATATATTTATATTTATCAATTTATGCTCGTAAAGCAACACAATCTAACACTATTAATAACAGTGCTCTGGCAGGTTTACTATAAAACTAAATACAATCCCAGTCTGATTATTAAACTATGTTGTAATAAGCTCTCCCCTTAGAGAGACAGATAAATTATTTGTACTGGAACAAAACGTATAATTACTCACAACAAATGTCTGTATAAGGGTGGCTCTTTATGAAAAAATTACAGTTCTCTCACCGATTCCAGTTGAATTCGAAATTACAACAGCTACATCATTGTTTCAGTTTATGCTGATGCTTCACCTACAGTTTCACAACGCTAATTTTCAACACGTGTGTAAGCTGAGAATGTTTACTACTAATAAAGTCTCACCAGCATGAAGGAAACAAAAGGACCTCCATTATTCTCTATTGTTTCATACGGCTCGTCTAAAACAGAAAGTACACCTCACCCCGTCCCCAAAACAGACAACGAGACTCTAACGAGATGTAATTAGGAGGGCTACTACTACTACTACTACAGGGACTTAAACCGAAACGGCTCTTCAGTACGTAGCTAAAGGAACTTTGCTAGAATTTGCTATAAAGAAAACTGCATTGTCCGCCAAACCGGCGCTTAAATTCAAGTGCTTGGCCTATCATAAATTGGTCTCTTTCTCCAGATCTTCCCCCCCTTTTTTCCCCAAAAAGGCAAACATTAAGGCTCTTTAGAAAAGAGACGATCTGGGAGTTGATCACATAGCTATCTTTTCTTTCTGAGGCCACCATTCTTCAGTTGACTATGATACTTAAAGGGCCAAAGTTTAAAACTACTCTCCCGCAGCAGAGCCCGTTTGGCCATGCCACCCTGCTATAATCAATGAGAGATTTCAAATGCTGCACATTTGTTTTTTCAATAGGTCCCAAACAAAAATGTTCTATCTGGTTTGTGCTGCATGGCTGAATTTAAGCTCTGCATAGGATTTGCAGCTAAGCTAAGTAATGGGAGAGGGTTTAGGGTTTTTGTTGGTTTTGTTTTGGGTTTTGTTTTTTTTTTAACATTGGCTGAAAGATATTCATTCAAATTAACAAAAGATGTATTTTTCCCCCGTTTAACAATGCTCTTGATGAAAATGGGTTACCTTTACTTTTCTGTTTTGGAACATTATTTTTATTACGCTCACCGCTCAACTGTAAACAGCGTTAAGCCGTGTGCAGCCACCATTTTAGGTTATGGTAATCAGCATATTTTTGAAACAAAGATTTTTTATTTTTTTTTTTTTTGCAATACAGAATTCGATACAAGAGGTAATCTGTTCCTTTGTAGGCTACAAAAAAAAAAAGGAAAAAAAAAAATCTGGTTTACGCTGGTTTGAACCAGCGGAATCTCTTGTGGCTAAGCCTTCTGCTGTGACTAAAATCAAAACTGCGCCGCAGAGAGCGAGATGGGGTGTGAGAGTGTGTGTGTGAGTGTGTGTGTGTGTGTGTGTCTGAGGCACGTCACGTGACCGAGAAAACTACCGAATTTTTTTTAAAAAGCTGATAACGCTACCGCCGTCTCTGTCCGCATATAGATAACGAATAAATGCTGAACTCTATTAAACGCCCTTTACACATTATCGTGGGTCGAACACACAATTTTCTGAACTTATGATGACAGTCTATTTATTTTGCTATAAACCCTCGGCATGTAACGAACAGATTTGTGTCTGGTAATGATCTGCTCTGCCAGGGCTATATGAAATGATACCGACCTTCTTTAGATCTTGGGGAATTAAATTGACCAACTTCACCCCCTGGTCTGTAGCTGAAGTTTGACACACTTTATGCACAGCAAGCCCAAATCTAATATTATCAGAACTTTGTAGTCAGAAATTAAGTAGCCACAAAATATTTGTTCACCACAAATCACATATGCAGCGTATATGTATATGGACATGCAATTTAACCTAAGGCAAATTTACTTAAAACTTGCTAATGAACATAGTTGCAAAAGAGACAGGAATACAGTTATACTTCAAGAAAGTTGGTAATACTGTACCTGACACTATTTTGGTCAAGAAGCATTTCTGATTTAACCCAACACATACTTTCTAAAAAGAATTGCCACATGAAACATGAAAGTAAAACCACAACTGTACGTAGTGTATCATTGCACTGGAAAACTCAAAAACTTCCAAGGGTTTTGATAAACGGTGGTGGCCAGAATGACAAACAAGACTTGAAAGCAAGAGAGCCCCTGTAAGGCCACTCCTGGAAAATAAATAACAACCCAATGCACACAGTAGGCTTTTGGGTTTGGGGTTGTGAGATGGGTTTTTCTTAAATGTGAGAAAGGACGTCTCCTGATTCTTAGCCTTGATGTGCCTCATCTGACCACATTCAACTGAAGCAAATTAAGAAGCAATTAGTGTATGCTGAGAAATGACTTTACTAAACTGCTCCAAGAGCATTAAGAACACTATATCACTACCTACCTCATTAAACAAAGATGCATTTATTTCAAATGAAACTTTGAATAGCAGAATTGTATAATTCCTACAATTTCTTGCAAGAAGTTTCTATGTGCTTTATCTGCTAAAATTAGTTCAATCTTGGTACAACCATTATAAGGCCACTGATCCTAAGTTGTCATCTACACATGACAACTGCTACTTTTTTGGAAAAACAAAGGCAGCAAGAGATAAATCATCATTTGCTAATTCTCCAGTCTATTCTTTGTACTTCAGCCTTTCGCCTTGGGAGAACAAACTGGAAGCTCATATCTATGACCCTATTCATTACAGCCTATAACTCGGCTGTGGTTTGCTGTAAGTGTATCTTTGAAACAACTAAAAACCCCGAAGTTCAATAAACAAAAGCTCCAAATTGTTTATTTTTCTCATAGTGCCCCATTTATTTCTGGATATTTAATATGGTCATACTAGCAAGTACGTATTAACTTCTTTTTGTCTTCTCACTCCACCAGAAACATTATGCAAATGTTTATCATGACAAAGACCACACCTGAAACACGCAGCTCATATCTGTTATTTCCCTTGGGTAACGTCCCAGTCTAACCAGATATTCAGCATTTCTATTGGCATATTTTGCCAATATTTGTGTATTGGTACAGCAGCAATTCTGAGCTGGCAACTTTTTTCAACAACTCTTGTCAGAAGAGGAATCTCTCCTCTTCTCTGTCCTCTCACAGTTTGGTAACTCAACTGGGGAAAACAAACCCACTGTTTTTTGGTTTAACTAATTTAATCTAATCCAAACTGATTGAAAAGTAGAAGTAAAAAGAGTGAGGGTTGGTCCATCTAGCGATATTTATTTTCATCAGATATAACAAAAGCTAAATTTGAAACGTCTTCAAGTATTTTATATGGCTTAAATTTATACTTGAGCATCTTGTCATCAACTAGTCCATGTTATAGGAGTTAAAGTGTACTAGACTTGGGGTTACTTAGTTAAATGGCATACAGTGAACACGCTATATCAACAGAAGTACCCAAATCTTACACCTGATTTGGATAACTGTACATTCTGATAAGCTCAACAGCAGGTGGAAGTTTTTGCCCTAACTGCTTGTACCTATAACTACATGCATATAAGTACAAATGTAAATGATGATATTTCATACAAATAAGAGAGCGTGAGGCCGATTATTGGAACAACACAATAACCAGTATTTTTTTTTAAATTCTGGCATTCACATATTTAAAAGTAATATGGTGTCTCCTTTATGGTGATATTTCATAACATTTTTCAAGGAAGAAAAGCAGGAAATTCAGAACTTTCAAAAGGTACAGTGGTAAGAATTTCAAGTTAGGTTATAGAAGAGTATTTTGGTTACCTAAAAGACCATATAAAACTCTTTTAGCAGCCAAAATTTTCTTCCACCTAAGAAGTGGTCATTTGGAAGAAAAATTGATCTTGACAACAGGTTGAAGGTATCATTTGGTTCCTTGAGACGAGACCATGCTTCTTCCATCAAGTTTAGGAAAAAGATCATACCTTGCAGAAAGTGCACGTGAGCCAGTTATTTAACCATTCCTTAAAAAGTGAAAATAAAATATTTTATCTCATCCCCACACATAAGATATTCTGTTATAAGTACAGCTTCTTATCACAATTGCCCTTTTATGTCTGAATTCACACAATTTTTTCTTGAAATGTAAAAATAGCAGCACCTTAAAAGAAATAAAATGAGAATCTTAACACTTTCACGGGACTGAGTTTACCATCATGACAGACTGCAAGTCTTTTCCCTAAAATTGTCCTTTCCAAAAGTTCATTATTTAGGGATAAAATTCCCCCTTGTTTTATTCAAATTTTGGAATCTACTCTTGCTATAATATGTAAAGGTTGATATCTTTTAAATTTACCTCTTCACACAGATATTAGAGCTGCTACACAGTCTACTACAGTTTTGTCTACTAATATGTTGTATCCTGTGTATTAATTTCATTAATGTATGTATTACAGTCTACTACAGAGTTTAAAACTTACACAGCACATTTCAATTACTGTATAAGGTTAAGGCTTAAGGGGGGGGTCTGTGTTTTAAAATTCGTTTTACAGGGATAAATCTCCAAGACTTTCTTTTTTTCTGTCCTTACTGGAACTGAGCTTATATTGAGGGTAGAAGACACTAAAAAAAAATCTCAGAACGCGATTCTGATCCATTTTCTTATTAATATTGCATTTTTCAAGTAAACATCTAAACAGTTTTCATTTTCACTACCAAAATAATCTAAATTCTAACCAGTCAGAAGAGAAAATCTGATATTTAAGAAAACTTCCAACTAACTTCTAACTCAAACCGCACAACTTTGATTACAGCTGACAAGATCTTTAAAAAAAAAAAAAAGAAGCATTCTGCTTTCAGACAGAGCTTGTCGATTAAGTTACAGCACCAAAAGAAATATTAACAGGTGGGTCCAAGTCCCCTGAATATAGGGTTGCTTTTATAATTTTCGGTAGTCTAGCAGGATCCTCCCCGGAGCTGTAAAGGAACAATACAGGCGCAAGATTTTAATAAAGCCTCAGGATTACCAAGCTTTCCTTCATTAAAAGAGATGGGTAGCACTTCGCATTCTGGTACACCATGCGTTATGAAAGCATGCTCTTATTAGTACAACTTGTGTTTTTGGTGCAAGGAGAGAAAAATCTGTTTAGGGAAGGAAGCACACAAGGAAACTGAGCAGGGTACTGCCTAATTCTGAGAGCGCACTTTCGTTTGTTTTGCCTGCCAGTGTTGATTTAATTATACTGCATTATTATCAAAGCTGCATTATGTACTTTTTTTATTCCTTTTACATGTGTTTGAGGTGAAGACCTTGGCTTTGTCGGCAAACAGCGCGTTTCAAGTTATTTCTTAAGTACTAAATAATAAAGAAAAGAGAAGAAAAGATTTTTTTTAAGATAGCAGACAGTGATCACAAGTTAAAGGGTTAAATGTAAGATCTCCAAGAAACATTTTGAAGTTGATTAAGACCCCAGCTTTGCATTAAACAGTATCACTTCCACATGAGTTGTTGCTAATGCTGTTAAGGAGCAGCTTGAGAAGCCCAGTGTGCCAGTGACCTCCTTCACCCTCCAGCCACCCACTAGGGCTTCTTGATTAGCATCCTACCTGGTTCTCTGAGGAATTCCCGTCATCCCCTAGGAGCTCATTCCGCACCTCATCACTGTAGGCGATCCGTGACCTTTTCTGTAAAACAAAAAGAAAAAAGGGTTAGGAAGTAAAGCTCCGAAGCCATTGGTATCAAGGCTGATCATCTTAAACCTCGAGAGCCCCCTAATGGATACCTATTTGATATATATAAAAAAAAAATAATAATAAAAATCTGCAAGTAAAAGTTATTAAAAAGTTCTTCAACTGCTGTCTTTTGACAAATCTGCATGACAAAACCTTGGCATTTCTAAGCCAGTCACATCCTCAACATTTCAGCAATAAAAGCAGCTTCAGTGAAGCTCGAGGTACAAAATGTGTGATCCCAGTTCTGATGATCAGGTAACCTGGACAAGCAATACACACTAATATCAGAAGCACTAAAGAAGTGCATGTGTAGGAATAAAACATATTTTTCTGAAGAACACTTGCTAGCTGGATGCAGAACCCAGTGTAACAGTGCAGCGATGCCATTAAATGGAAAAAGAAGCCTGAGCTTTCCTTGTATTAAAAAACCCCAAAACTTGAACAACACACACTTGACAAAATTGGTTGAACTTAAAGATGTAGAAAATTATTAAGTGCTTCCTATGCTACTAAGGCTATGAAGGCCTACAGGGAAAGAACCAGAAATTAAAGGGCAAAAGAACGGAGAGAAAACAACATTGGTTTACAGCAGTTCGTGGAAATACCACAAACCTGAGGCAATAATTCATTAGATTATTATGCCAGTCATTATTTACAGCTTATAGGCATCAGGTTCACTCATGAACTACCATCATATCAATTCTAAACAAGATCAAGCACCGAGGAATGGAAAACAAATATCTGAAGATTATCAAAGAAAAACAACTTTCAGTGGAAAAATGGGCAAGTCCATATAGAAAACATCAGTCCAGCTTGCAATTTTTCTGTTGGACAATTAACAGGCTATTAGGTTAATATTCCCTACACTCACCATTAAGAGGGAGAAAGGATTTTTAACATATTGTCTAAAATCTTTTTATATTTGAGTGCAGCTATGATCAAGTTTACACTTCTTCAGAGAAAGAAGCCCAAAAGTAGGAAGAACTAAGAACTGAGCTTCCCTCACACTCTGCTGTGGTAGGAACTCAACAAAAAGAAATCCCCCATCAAACCTTCCCGAATTCGACCATCATGCCAAAAAACATGCCTGGGACTAGGACACAGGAAACAACCCACCAGACTTTATACTGAGCACTGGGAAATTCATTAATTTTGTGACAAATCGTGACAAAATTGGGTCATCCCTTACGCCAGGAACCCATCAGTGGAGTAAGCCTTGCATCGGTCGTAAGGGCAACAGAGTTTTGCTTTTTAGGCTGTGTACTTCACCCTTTATTGCCAGCATCATCGTTACAACATTGACCAGTTTGTGATTCAGTTGCTGGTGTTCAGATCTACATTATACACGAAAGGTACAGACGTACATAGCAAGGACAAAGCGTTCCATGGACCTGCTACAAGAGCTGAATTGTGCCAAATCTTTTGGAGATCTCAGCTGTCGCAGTTTCATACTAACCAAGCTAAAGTAGTCTACAGCATTAAAGGAAATGAGAACCTTTAAACAGGCTGTGGTATCAGAGCTGCCTGTTTAAATTATTCATTTCATCACTATGGGGGACTAAAACACTCCACAGTATGCAAGAATATCATATGGAGATAGGTTTTGTTTTTCTCTTTTTTCACCAAAAAGCCAACAAATTGGCATAGATTGCTCAATTATATTATTTTCCTATTTTTATTTGATACACATCAAACAAGGAAGGAAATTACAAATATATACCAATAAATATCTAATCTTCCTTTCTGATTAAGATTCAATCTTCCCATTTGAGGTCTAGCAGTTCAACTGTACGGTCTCTCCTAGTTTCGCAAAATGACTCAGCCCCATTGATTCTGTTAGTGTTGGATGTATTTATCATTATTAGACGGAGATGAGGAGCATGATGCTTCATAAGCTTGTTCTCCAGCGAACAAGTTGCCTAATTATATGTAGAGACTGAGATGGTCCTTGGTTACACATCGTTTATTTGAAAGATTTAACTGGCTGATAGTCTCATTCATAAGAGCCTGCGCGGAAGAAAGGAAAAAGAATATTCCTTCATGGGAAAGAAATAAATGTTAACAGCAAGACAATTTTTAGAGGCCCTTTATAATCTTGAACATCATCATCACCGGACTTAATAAATATATTTGTATCATTGTTCTTTTATTGCAATAATCTGTGATGATCTGAAAATCAGCAATTATATTAAGAGAAATAACCTTTTGACTACAATTAGGTATAACTCTTTGCCATAATCAATAAATAATTTGATACTACTTTTGATCACAGTTTCACTACCAAATGAATCAATAATATAAAAGAAAAGGCCTTTGAACTAAAGTGTTCGTTTGTTCTTTCAGGATTTGTCCAAAATATCAATATCTTGAATTACTATTCTTATTCCTATTACAGTAATATTGTCTAACACTTTAAAATGTAGCTATCAAAATTAGTTTGCTTCATCTGAGCTAAATAATTAAATAATTTTTAGATTTATTGTTTGGATTTTTTTTAGTTCATAACTATCAGCTGTTTATAAATATGTACTTTAGCCAAATGTAAGAATGATAGTTTGAGCTGGAAATGTCACATACTCCGCTACAGTTTGAAGGAACCCAATTCATAATGCATTTTATAAATAGTTAATGACTTCTATACATAAGCTAACCAGGCAAATCAAGAAATTGTCAACATTTTTAGTCTTAGTTGTCAGTTACCACTGTCTACTGGTACTTTATATGTATGTTTCTAGAAAAGACAGAGCTTTACAGAGTTTGTAATCCGAGGCATTTCTGGGCAGCTCAATATAGGTTTAAGAGGTTCCGTGTGCAGGTTTTTGTCTGTAAAGGTCTGTCATTATATATATACAAGTTTTCCTTGTATTTTCTTGTATATAAATAGACAAAAAGTCTAAGCACACAAGTGTTTTTAACTCAGTGTAACGTGCTTGCAATTCCAGCATAGGGTGCACATGAACACACCAGGACACAAAAGGGTTAAGCTACTTTCTACAAGAACTTCAAGACAGAGAAAGTTTCAGGGGCTGTTTTAAATGTACTACAGAACCCAGACCTTCTGACAAGGAAGAATTTCTGATTCCAGGCAGATCTCTCTTGGTTTATGAACAGGATTTTTGCATACTGATTGGGTGATTTTCTTAAAGCCCTGTTCAAACAGATACACTTGCTCAGTTCTGTCTGGCAATTTGGCTTTAAACAATCTGTCTACTTGACCCAAGCCTTAACATTTCCCAATAGAACTGAATGTGTTCATGGGCAAGCACAGCTAAATTAGAATTGAAATGAATTAACTCAGCTTAAACTAATTAAGATCTGTGATCTGCAGTACCACCCCCCTGTATGATTCTACATGTGAAGTAGGGTACATGTAACCAGACTGTAAGAATTCCGCTATACTACCAATCTGAGCATAACAATGAAGTTCGTCTATTACTAAAGCATATGAGAAGTTAATTTCCATGGCCTACACATGGCAAAGCAATTGCTTAAATTGCCTCACCTGGGAATTTAATACAATGTTATCATCAGACCAGCCACACTGTAAATAGATTTATAATGCTTTCCATGTGCTAGGCTAGGTTGCATATGAATTAAGTAATGATCCGGTATTACAATACAATCAGCTAGTTCCCACACCTGGCAGACAGGATATTTTGCTAAATTACTACCTATACAGATACATCACAGCATGAAAACAGAAAAGGCAAGGGGAAGAGAAACAATCTGCATGGTGTATGACCGATTTTTACGTGGTAACCAAATAAGATGTAGATAGAACGAGGTATCCAAAATAATCTGTTTCCAACATCTGCACAACAGAACGCATACTTATTCATTTCTATTCAATTTTGGCCTAATTTTCCGCATTCTATACTTTAATTACTCAGCCACATTCTGAAACGTTCCCATTAGCGAAGGCCAGGACTAGCCAATGCCCCCTCACTCCAACACGCTTTCAGCAATCAGCCAATTAATTGATGTAAAGTATCGCACATTTTCATACCTGAACTAAAGAATAGCTTTCCCCCCTCCCAAACGCCGAGCAGCCCCCTCAACAGACAAACACACCAAGGTGCGTTTCAGACAAAAGGCCCCGGCAAATCTTTTTGCCCTAAACTTGCCATTTTTCAGGCTCATTGTTTTAAGAGCGGATTAAACAGATTTCTTTGGCGAAATACGCGTAAACAAACAAAAAGGTTTATTTATCCACAAACATCTGTTTTCATAGAAAATTCATTAGCATTTCCTAGTATATATAAGTGGTTTAAAAAATTTTTCGGGCATCTGTTTCAGAGTTTGGTCCTGCTCTAGATGTAAATAAATACTTGAGATTAGCATAACCAGAAATAATTTGCAGGAATAAATTAAGCTTATATTTCCTGTGCTTTGAGTGCAGTCAGTTTTGCTATTGCTCTTGCCAAAAGCAAGGTGAAAAAAAGTGGCCTGATCTATGGACAGCTAAATATTGCAGAATGTACACGTTCACTGGTGCCTTTCAGAATAGATACTTCATTATTTTTTGCTGAGCAGATATTGAAAAGATACAGGTTAAGAAATTTAGAAGAAAAATAAGGGACCCTACTTAAAAATCGTAAAGCTTATATTTAAGCAGAAATGCAAGACCACTTTTTCTGGAAATAAAATAACTAAAATCGCTTAAGAAATTGTGTTCAAACTTCAGTTTTCAAAACTTCTGTGTTCCTCTGTAAGGGTGAACGAGGAACAACAGACCAGGCACTTCAAACTGCAGTTCGAAAGGGGTTTTCCTGTTCCCAGGTAGCTGAGGTTTTATCAGTTGTGCGTAAGAAGCAGGAAAATGATTACCCTGTGCCAACCTCAAACCTGATGGAATGCTGGAGCATTTATGAAAATAATAATAAAAGAAACCGACCTAAAGCTGATAGATTTCTGTCCAAAAGGAAATAAAAAACTATTCTACAAATCTTATGAAAACTTTGACTGGAAGAATCAATTCAACAGCACATGTTGTCTGGCAGAAATCAATGTCTAAGCCACTCCTGGTCTTGCCTGCCCTCCCTACGTGCACACAAAAGAGATGCAGGCAACTCGGAAAGAGAAACACACAACTTAAAACCTGCATTCTGCCACTCCATCAAATGTCATTGGCTTCCCACAACCCAGAGAGAAATCAAGTTTCCAGTGCTAAGGTGAAATCGATGCAGAGGTACTATCAACCCATTTAAGTATAAGTCATAGGTCTATAAATCTCCTTTGCAATGCTCATCATCAAATGCGCTTTTAGTTTCATCATGGTGGCGGGGAGGAAGGTCAAGCAAACCCCTATGAGGATGCAACACGTTGTATCACGTTAGTAGTGAAAAATGCAGCTTCTGCCCACAAAACGACTTCCATCTCCAAGCCATGACCAGTGGACCATGTATGTCAGCAAGGTGGCTGAGGCTTAAACAACCTGCCAGATTGTTTGTGCTGTAGGTAGGGAAGAGAACAGGTGACATGTGCGAGAACTGCAATTCATAGTCTCTGTGAATTTAAGGAGGATGATTTCTACTGTGAAAAAGACACCGATATTTAGAAAACCATCTTATAGTAACCTGACTTCTGCCTTTTAAACTTCAAAACCTAAAAAAGGGAAGATTTTTCAATATTCAAAGGTCTGGAACCAATGACATTTTTTAGAGGATGCTTCCAATTTAACAAGACCACATGTACAGAAGAGTAATATAATGAAATACAAGAACTGTAAATCCAAACATGAAGAACTTCAGACAAGCATTGCTTGGGCTTGGATAGTGCTCTCCAAACATAACAATGAATAACTCCCCTTTATATACATATATATTTTTAACTACTTGTCTGTTTGTTTGATATACTGCACCCTGTTACCAAACCCCTCTGTATACACTACTTTATTCTTCAACAGAATCCAGTTTTTCCAAGGTGCTTTCAGTTCTGGGCTGTTCTGCACAAATATTTGTTTGCCTTTTTACTCTTGTGCCATAATCTGAAAAAATACCAAACCCAAACATGCCAGGCATCAGCTGACACGTGAAGAGTGACTGAATTTGTATTCCTGCCAATTTAACTGTACCCTCTCTGTAGGCCAACACAGTGACGTCTGCCTTCTGCGCTGCCACCTTGCAGCTATCCTGCTCTCTGCTGTTACCTATGTCTGCTCCTGTAACACACTTTTCAGTACTGTAATTTCAGTATTCCATACAACCCTTTCCCATTGATTCCTTCAAACGACCATTATTATACTATCATATTTCATTATAAAACCAATCTTTACACAGCTACTTTGCTGGCTAAGTTAACCAACTTGCCTATTCAGTCAATGGAAATTCCTCTAAATTGTTCGTTCCTTCTCAGATTCACCTCCCAGAAAAGCCTAGTGCTTCCATGTAACCACCTTTTGCATGTTCAAAGATCAGTCTGACAAACTACCTTGCTAAATTAAAAGTTGGCTGGTGTTACTGCCCTTTTGCCTTCATATGTAAAGTAAATACTGGAATCTATTTGCCTAATTTATTGATAAAGTTTTTGCGACATGCAGACCCTCATATACTACTCTGCTAGATATGAATAACTTCAATTTAAAGATCAGCAAAGCTAGGATGCAAAAATAAGCCTATTTTGAGTCTGTTTTAACTGCAGTGTCTCTTTACACTTAGAATTGGCATATGTAGGACAAGGAGCAACTTGTCCTTGCATCAGGACATCATGTACTTCAGGAAAACACACCAGGATCATGTATTTCAGACTGTCTTGTGGTCCAAAGAATTTATGCTTTGTGGTAGGTCCATAATTAACAAAAATGATTGCTAAATGGAAGAGAAACTTCAGTGTCTTGGACCAACAGACAGATGAACTGAGAATATGAAAACAACAAGCCATTTTCCTCCAAGGGGAGAAGTTTATACTATAAGGGCCATCCTTTAAAATGAGTTCTCCCAAAGACAATGAAGCAGGGAGAAAAATGTCTAAGGGAGGCAGAAAACTAATTATCTCATGCCATGGTAAAGCATGATAAACATCTCAGATAAACCAAAACATAAAATGTTTATTAAAATATCTTTGTTTCACACAGTATTTCCTGTTGCTAGCGGTAATGAAACATCTGCTGGTATTTTTGACCAGCCTCCTTCCTTTTCCAGAAAGAAGCATCCAAGTGTTGTTTTCTTCCTCCATTTGTTACTTGATTGTCTTTATCAGCTGTACCTGCACTCTCTGGCCAGACTCTGTGGAGGCTGGCAACTGCAATGAAAATCTCTAACTGGTCTGGAGCAGCTGCCACTCTTGAATGCTGCCATCGTCTTTTTCCAGCTCTCCCACTCCCCGGATTTCCAACAGTAGGTAAAGCCTAAAAAAGCTGGTGTTTCTTAGGTATTTAGGCTTTCCAGTTAAAAGTGCAATTTTGCTACAACCTTGGTTCTATTAATAAATTATTCATTTTGTCCACTGTGAACTCCAAGAGTGAAAAACAAAAGGAAGCCACAAAGACAGATTCTCATTTTGGACAGTTAGAATGAGGGCAAGGCAGATGAATGAGATGTTTCCAAGGCAGCTGAATTGTCCCACCCACATCTGTGCCACACTGAGAGGATCTATTTTAAACCAAAGGAACTTAAGCAGGCCTTTCCAAAAATACTTGTTAGTGCATAAACCCCTCTATTTTTAGGCCTCTCTCTCTCAGAGGCAGCTTTCAACCTGTGTACCAATACATGCTTTTTAATTTCTGAAACTAATCACAGAATAAGAACATTTCAGGTGAGCCCTAAAAATATTAATAACAATAAATGTGAAACCCCTGTTCAGTAAGAGTAGCAGAGAATAATTTCTAACTTTGTCATTAAATGTAAAATAAAATAACACTTGATAATAAAGGGTAATTCAATAGAAAACCAGCATAATTAAGGTAGTTTGCATACAAATGACCCACATGGTGCTTACTCTGTGTATTCCAATGCAAGTATTTTGGACCATAAGCATATTAGGTCAAACTACTGATTAATAAAAGGAAAATGAAAAATACTCTGTGTATATGAAATGGCCCGGTCAAAACTGATGTTTGATCTTACTGTCCATGCTTCCCGAATTTATTATTTTTGCCCTGACGTGATTTAGCTGGTGTTTCTCTCCCTCCATGTGCACTTAGACACAGACACATCGCTGCGTTTGAAAAAGAGAAAAATTGTCTGAGTTTAGTAATTTCAGTAGTTAAGTGGTCACAATTGGGCTTTGAAGTTTGCAGCAGATTGAAGGAGGAGTAAATCTGTACCTTCACTGCTCCCCACCAGGCACTACTGGGACAGAACCAGTTGTTTCATGCTGTGTTAAATCAATAGCTAATATGATAAAATACTAGCCCGATGTTCAGACATGGCATTTTCTAGTTTTATCACAAGCAGTGATTAGCAGTTCTTGCTTTACAGTACCTGAGATAAAAGTCAATAACTAATCCACTACCTATAATTTATCTAACTAAAGTCCTCCTCCTTTTTATACTGCCTCTGCATTTGAGTCTCTCCCACTCAGTGAAAATACTTACAAACAATCTTCATTTCATAAAGCGCATAAACTGGATGAAAAACTATTATAATGCACCTACCTATATCAAAAACAGCCACCCCAACCCCTCCCCTACTTGGTTTATTTATTGAGAACTTAAGCCTTGTAACATCGTGGAACAGAAAGGCAGTATATTTATACAAAATATTGGTATTTACAAAATATTTGACATGTAAAGTGACAGGCTTCAGCTAACTTGTTATTTTCCTCCTTACCTGTAGCATAGTCAGAAATTCTGCCTCTAAGTGGACAAGCACACAACAAAAAGACTAATGAGAAACAGTGGTACTGGCAGTAGCTCATTTCCCAGTAAATATTGATGTCCAAACTCAAAAAATTCACTGAGTATTTCTGTTTTGTCCCTGTTCCTATGTTGTCACCAACAATGCTTACACATTTCTATTGATCTTGTTTATAGCTGTGTAGATTTTCACTGTCAAGACAATGTAGTGTGAACCTTAAGGAAAACCTCACTTTATGTAAGACTGCAGAAAGACTGCCATATCAGTCAGAGCTTCAATTAGTCCAGAACTTGTACTGCCTCCTACAATGCCCATTAACGGATAACAAGGGGAAATCTTAAGGAACAGAGCAGGGCTGGAATGATTCTCATTTCAGTAGACGTTGCCAGTTTCTGATGATCAGCAGTTCAGGGAGTTTAAGGTACATCTAAGATCTTCATACTTAATAAACCTTGATGGTTACTGCTTATATAATACCACTTATTTAAATAGCAACTGAACGAGCATTCGCGGACAAGAAGAAAGATACTCAGGTCTCAGCATCAGGGCAAAGATTAGAGTCAAAAGTTATCCCACTTTTCATTTGAACAAAAGCAAAGTGAAGTTCCAAGGAAAGAAGGCAACAATTAAAATATGAAAACCAATTAATTTATATGGCAGAATATTATAACATCTCTTCCACGGGGCCAATATTGGCAATATGAATTTAATTCAGAGGTTCTCATCTTTACATGGTAAACTCTACCGTAAGAGAACCATTGTCTCATTAACTGCTTCCCAGTTTCTGCTCATACGGGTCATTTGCTTTCCCAATATCTTAATAAACTATGGCAAATATCCAAATTACTCAGATTAGAAAAATAGGACTATAGAGTCATGTCATATCCCCATTCGACTTCTTTGAAATGCAAGAAAGGCCCACTACCATTTGACCAAACATCTGTCCCTCCACCCTGCCAGCTGTTCTTGCATGGCACAGTTTAGAAACTTCTGGTCTAACAAAGCTGTTAGCATCAAATAAAGATGCTTTAATACAAAGAAAAACAAATTCTGATAGCATATGGCAAACATAATATTTCCAGTTGAGGAGTCTGACATGCAAAACCAATGCACAAAGAACATAAGGAACGGAAGGAAAACAAATCCAAAGTATTTTCGATTCCTAAGCATTCAGGGACAGTCCCAAATTTATGTAATAATATCAGGTTAAAATTTCAACATCAAATGAACTCACACAAAGACAGAGAGAGTAACAGCAACCATTCTACTAAACTCTCAGGTGACGTACCCACCGTTCCTTTCCTTTCCCTATCATTTGTCAGTCTTACACCTTACACAGTTTGTACCTTCTTCCCCCGATTTATTACATGCTTTCTACAACGTGACCAAACTTAGCTCTTTCCATCACAAGGTGTGATGAAACATCATATACATCATATTTTGTTCCCTTTCCCATCACTCATTTTGCCATTCCCTTCTGGTTCCCTCCCTCTGCTCAGATATTTGGGTCCTCTCCTTACCCACCTCCCTCCCACCCGCTCCACACGGAAACATCTGCTTCACAAGGAACAAGAGCAGTCACCTTGAGGAGCACTTGCTGCCACTTGTCTATTGTCATTGTCCACTGTTACTGCAGGGACCTTTATGGTTCTACAGGAGAACTGCAACCTTTGTATTACGATAACAACACAGTTTGAAAGGCTTCTGAAATGGTGGCCCCAGGACAAAAGTTTAGGTGATTCTCAGGTAGCAGTTTATACTTTTTTTCCCCCCCCTTAAACCAAGATGCATTTACATAATAATGCTTGACCTACAACATTACAAGAACTCTTCATTCTGACCACAAATGGACGTTTATTGGCAGTAGGATAAAAAAATCAGTATACTCTTGTTCTAAAAAATTTATTGATCAGTAGTTTGCAAGTTAGACATATTTTCTTATAACCTTTCTGCAAAAGAGATGGAGAAAGCTCAATAAAAAGTAAGAAAGAATTCTACGGGTAACTTGTACTTCAGTCTCAAAGATCAAGAAGAAAAGCAAAATATTCTTCCACCTGATCTTGAATATGCTGTATGATGAACCATCTACGCTTTTATTTATTTACCTAGATTTTGCAAGGCATACAAAAAATGCATGATCACATAATTTTAATTAACACCCCAGTAAATCTACAGATATGAGAGAAATAAGCAAGCATTAGGGTCTTTCAGGAAATACAAGTAAATGGATAAGGACTTAACTAGTACATTTGTGTATTAAAAATTCCACTTAGAAAATGAGTGATTTTATACTCAAAGATATCCTGAGAACTTCCCAATATGAATGTATATACAAGTTGCCCATAAAGACATCCTTGGAGCAACACATTTTAACTAAGTTTTAAACTAATTTTAATTAAGTCTTCAAGACTAAATTTGTGGCTTGGATGGCTGTCAACCTGGCAAAACCTTGTCCTGCAGTACACCAGAAGAGTGATAATTGAGCATTAACTCCAAAACGTAAGAGATTCTGTTAATAAGCTGAAGTTGTTGCATACAGCTGACTTGGGGCATATTTTCATTTGGGGATGAAAAGTAATTATTGCACCTTAAAAAATATTTTATCAGAAAGTGTTTGTGAGGCAACTAGGATTCCTAGTTTGGATTTCATGTTATTGATCTAATCAATTCATCCAAAAAGAAGGTATTTCAGTATCTTATTTTATCCTGGAAGAATCATTGCAGGGGATCATAAGAAACCAGCATGTATTTTCCTGAACAGTATTTCCATAGATGGCCACTAAGCTACAAATATATATGTCTCTGTCACCCTGGAAAACACAGTCAGGACCTAGTGGCTGGATTTCTTCTTCCACTGTACTATGGATCAACTTTCAGATCTACAACAACCTGAATTAGGTATAAATAGATAAAAACCCATTAAGAGCAGAAACAGCCAGAAAGCCACAAATGGGATCCACTGAATAGTTTATTTAGGCACTATCTGCTGAAGCAGGAGAAGCATTCGAAGAATCTTCTGTTCGCTCTCATTTTATATAGGAACCTCCCTGGTTCTGTTGTTCTCAGGGGTTAGACAGTCCCCTTTGTGATTAAGAAGAAACTACCGGTCAGCTATCTATAAGAGAATGATGTGCATACATATTTCTCTTTGGGCATTTGATTTACAGACCTGAGGAATATGGATTACCTCTCTTATCTGCACAAACAAGCTCTACTAAAAACTTGGCTCTCAGCCAACTTTTATCCCGGGGACCCCAAGTCGTACCGTTAGGCAACACAGAGCACCTATCTCCACTGAACTGTCATACAAATAGATTTTTTTTTTTTGTCAGATGTTCAATCTGTATTGGGGAACATGCCAACAAAAACACAAGTCAGCAATTTAAAACAAGAAACCAGCCCCTGTGCTGACAGGAACAAATTACTATATTCCAAATGAATAAGAATTACTGTAGATCACAGATCCTCAGTATGAACATTATACAAAGGGTGAAAAAGCATCCCTCAAATTAATTCCTTCTAGTAACTATGCTCTGAAACGAAGAGAAGAAGCCGAGTACAAATAAAATACAACAAAAAATAATACAAATAAGTTTATAAAAGCACATAAAGAGGTACAATCAAAGAAGGCTTAATTATGTAACAACTGGTAGCGCTAAGACAGGAGATGAGCAAAGACTCATTAGAGATCAAAACTAAACTTTTGCAAGTGGTCAAACGGTGCAGCACTATGTTTTACTTCTAACAACTCCAAGATCTGGTTTCTAAGCAGTGACCTTAGAGAGGCTGAGTGCAGTGCCGAGGTGATGCATGCATCTTTTGGGGCACAGATACGAGTAGCTGCAAAAACACAATACATTTTGTTAGCCCACCCTAGGAGCAAAACTGATTTCTCTTCTGCCACAAACCACACAGAAGGTCTAGCACAATCTTTTCAAAGGAATCTTCTGATCACTCTGTAATTATTCCTTTTCGAGTGACCCCATTCCATAACACACCATTCATGAAAAGACCTTGAAAACACTTTCCCTCTGAAACTTGGTAGTACGCCACACAGACTTTAGCATTTGAACTAGGAGTTATTTTTCTTTTATGGACTAGAGCACTTAAAAAAGAAACTTTCATCTACAAGCTAACTGGAATGAAATTTGTCTAAATTTTTTTTTCTTTCTGCTGTTTTCAATATTCTCTGGGGTTTATATCAGGGACTTTTTAAAAAAAAACAGTTTAAAAAACTCCTTGTTCACTTCTATTCCATCTCCTTCCCCGACATATAAAAGAAGCCGCAATCTTGTCTTCGTGACTCTATAATTTGTTACCTTAGAAGTTATTATGATGCCAAGAAAGCAACATGAAATTATAATGTAAAATTGAGAAATAGTAGAGATAAAATGATATAAAACCCCCCAATATCCTGCTGAAAAAAACAACAACCACCAATAACTACACTGATGGAAAGGGTATACAGAAGCAAGTAAAAGGCAGAGAAATATCTATCAACTTGAAAGTTATCTCCTGGCAAAATTTGTAGAACAAGTCTTTTTAATGCACTCGTAGTACATAGGTAATTCTCGAGTAGTAAAATATGTATATTTGCTTGCAGTTTAATTAGTTAATTGTGTTGGGCTGTTCTGTCATGTTTCAATATACATAGCGACTTCAAAGTTATAGTTCAGAACCAATTACAAACCATCCCCTCCTCTCATTTTAAGACTGCCCAGAGAAAATTTAAACAGAAAATGATTCTATGACTGATATATCCAAAATTGGAAGTACACTGGACACTGAAAAGACAAATGGTTCACGAAGATGTTGTTTGGAAAACTAATCTTGAACTCTATGCCTCTATGTCTCTATTGCTTCATTAGCAGTAGGGGAAGCAATGAAATGCCTGATTTCTATGTTGCAATGTTTGCAACATTATTTTCTTAAGAAAAAAGAAAACACACTGTCCCTAAGCTATTTCCTCATGGTCAAGGAGTTAAAAATCCTCAGGAGTTGTAAGAGTATATAACCTGACCTCCACGTTTTTGCCAACAGGAAGAACTTTTCCAAACAAATTCTTTTATGTTAATGTGTAAGTCTTCTTTGTACACTGGCTGCGTTAGCTTCTTACCCTGTATTTAATTCTAATCATCCCAAAAGCAAGGTGAGGAGCTGCGAATCTGCATCAGTTTGATTAGGTTTGATGAATGCAGTTGCGAATTTCTTCAAAGGAGTTATTTGCTGCCTCTTCCCCTGCGTGATCCTCAGACAACATTTACAATTCACTCATGTCCCTTAAACATCTTTCAGTGGTTCTCCCTCGGTCACAGATTCCGTGGGTTATAAGGAGCGACATGTCACATCACCTGGTTGACTCTCAAAGGGCAGTGCTCTGGTGAGGCTGGTCCTTCTGCAAAAGTGTGTGGTATTGTCTTCTATTAAGTCAAAAGGCAGAAATCCCAGTCAGTGCACTGTGCTCTTTTTTAAAGACAAAGGAGTTTCTCATCTCAAAATGCACCTTGGTTATATTGGGTCTGAGATCCCAAGAGGTTTTATCTCCACTTCCACTATCTTTGGACCTGAGACCACTTTTTTTTTGTGCCTCCTCATCAGGTCTTTGTTCTTCTTTTCAACGCTCTGAAGCATTTTTCCAAAATTATCAAGATGTTGAAATAAATTTAAGTTACCGTTACCACATTTTATTCAAAACATGTCTAAGTTGAGAGACTTCTCACATGAAATAAAACAGATCTTCACCATACCAAGATAAAATCACTGATTTTTTTTTTTTTGAAAGCACATTGACATACATATGACCTTAAAGGCATATGGAAAAAGGAATCATGTATAGAGTTATGCCATTAATTCTTTCTACAAGCTCCTCAACTCCATCTTCAACCCTTACAAGGTAAACCAAGATTCTCCTTTTCCATTTTGAGTTCTACAGAATGAGATGTTGTGCTGTAAGGTCACTCACACTCTAACTTTTATATCCAGGTTTATAAATTCTAACCCCGCATAACATGTCATTCTTCTGGCACAGGGCACAAAAGAGGACCCGGACTATACGTTCACTGTCTGGAATTGTTTCTGTTTGAGGAACCAGAACAAAAGAGCAATCAGTGGAACAGGAACGGCCCATAGCTCAACCTCTATCTTAATTAAATAATTTGCATATAAATGGTAGAAATATAAAGCATTAGTCAAGTAATTAATAGTAACAAAAAATGGTGACAACCTAGCTTTATAGAAAATACAGAGCAGCCATGCCACTTCTAAATTTACTTTTTAAAAATATACAGAGAAGATAAACAGGTTTCACTGAGCCTTGAGCAGTTACAGACACTCAGCATCTTAGCCTTGGCCCTAATACCACACAATCAAGAAGTTTTTTGTTGAACACTATCATAATTAATCTAAAGTCTTGATGGCCCTACTCAGTATCTTGCAGGACTAAGTGTAAATGTAGGAAGGCGTCCTCCACTGCTCCACTCTTTCCATTTGCTCCTCAAATCCTACAGACATTTTGAGAAAAGATTGCCAGCTGACAGATGTGATGCCAGCCCCTCTCCCTGCCTGTATTAGAGGGACAACTCTCCGTGTGACCACATCAGAGAACAAGTCCAGAAAGAGAACTATGCATTTAAAGAGCAAAATGGAAAATTAAACACGTCATATAGGCAATATTCCTGCACAGAGCTAGTCCTGCTTAGAAACGGAAGATGAAAAAAAAAGGAAAACTAATGGAATTTTGAATGATGATTTCATTATCTCCTGTGATATTAAGTAAGACATTTGCCAGTGTAAAATTTTTCCAGTGTTACAAAATTGGTTTACAATTCTTCTGGTGATGACGATTATTTGCTATTCAATCAATACCTGCCTGATTTATAATCAAGATGTAAATTTCAAAAAAGCCTAGTATGTCTTTAGAGTAAAAGTTACAGAAGAACATAGAAACTGTGTTGATAGAAGTTAGTCAACATAGAGAAGTACAGAGCTACCTGCTTCCTATGGTCATTGTCTTTTCTCATCTACCAAGAAAAATACCACTCTGCCAAGATGAGAAGTTTTAATACCGTCTTTTTGGAACTATGACCCTTTTATGTGGAATTCAGAAGGTGAAGCAGAGGTAAACAAAATCTACCTGCATCTTTCAACTTGAATTTTGGAAAATTGGCATGGGAGGAAATCCTTTGGTGAGCAAGAGTATGAGGGAGATAGGAAAAGACCGATCAATTGATTATTTTTTTAAGCAGAAAATGTAAGAAAGCAACTTCCCTGGCATGATAGAACTTAACAAAACAAACCCTTTCAAATCTCAATGGCTAAAGTTCTTTCTAATAAGACTTGAATTGGGGAAAATATCAAACTTTTCTCACTGCATAGTGACAGCATTCCTATCATATTTTCCCTTTGAATGAGCCGGGAATATATGAACCCCAGCTATGTGGCTGCATCAATAAGCTCTTTGACACAACAATTAATAAAAGAACACAGCTGAAAGTCTAAAGATCAAGTACTTGACTTTAAAAGTTTTTAAATTTAATTACTAGGAGCATAACATAGGAAAATAAAATACTGGCTGATTTTTTTTTGAAAAAAAGTAAAACAACTGTGTTGTTTCATAAACCTACCAGCAAAGTAGGTATATTCTTCACAAACAAAGCCAATGCAAAGGTCAGATACTTAAGTTCTTTGCACAAAGAGGACATCTTTCTGACTTTAAAGCATCTGCTGCAGTATGGCCACCAAGCCTGAGGGAGTTATTTGAGCTCTACTGAATTACAAGTAACACAGTGATATTAGACAACACTGTTTCTCATTAATACAAGAGCTAAGGGGGAAATACGAGGGTTACTGTGCAGTTACATAGTTACATTAAAAAAATTACCAGTTTGAGTGAACTGAATTGTCACACTCAATAGTCTACTAAATACTACTTCAGAAAAAAAAAGTGCACTTCTAACAAAGCACTTCCCAAAATCTTAGATGAAGACTAATGATTACTATCAATGGTTATTATAAATTCTCAGTTTGTGTATAATAACTAAGGACAAAGATGAGACTTTAAGTCACAAGAAGTGTATATCTATTTCTTTAATTGGGGTTTTCTGTTCAAACTTTTGCAAACCAGTCTTTCAACACAACTTTTTCATTTGCAGATAGTTTGCAAGTTGATTAT
The DNA here is from genome assembly GCA_013400055.1 of Nycticryphes semicollaris. NCBI lineage: Eukaryota > Metazoa > Chordata > Aves > Charadriiformes > Rostratulidae > Nycticryphes > Nycticryphes semicollaris. Next base: position 291,437 of record VXBJ01000662.1, read on the forward strand.
TGTATATATTTTAAGTGCTACATTTTAAAAACAAAGGTCGTATGGTAACAGCCTGATCTCCAGCTGGATGAGTTATGTATAACCAATACAGCAGGAAAGTACAGCCGAATATTTGCATTATCTTTAGTAGGCATATAAACCCAAAGTGTACACAGTTTAAAATACTTAATTTTACAGAGCTTTTCTCAAGAATGTTCCTACAAGTGAACGAGACAGAGATGTAGAAACACATCAAATTTGTTTATATTCCCAAACAGAGAAAACACTGCAAATACTTAAGTTATACTATTTCCAGAACTAGTGATCATTCCAGAACAAAGGATGTCTTATTTATTTTCTGCATAGGCTGAAGCCAAATATATTCATATACCAATACAAACAAACCACCACATGCCTGCTACGATGCCAAGATTTTCATTTGGAATAATGACCAATACTTATCCAAGCAAAAAGTTCTCTGTTGCAGGAGTCAGAAAGTCCAGACATTGGCACTTTATACCTAATCTGGCTACAACCCTGTAAAAGCGACTGCGTCCTCCTCTATGCCACAAACGGTCAGGAAAACATACAATTTACAGCGCTGACTGTAATTCAGATCAAAGATCAATCAAGTCTAATGTGCAGTTTCCAATAAGAACCAATATTAGATCCCCAGAGAGGGAGTACAAGTGCACGAGCCCTCTCTGGTGTACTCTCTTCACTCACTCACCTTGTGATGGTCCACAGATCGGTGTTTCCCAACTTTGATGCTCTCTCTTTTCTAAGAGGGCCAAAAGTATTTCTTCCCTGGATTATTAAATGTTTCTTGAAACTAAATAATCTTCCACAATATGCTCAGCAATGACTTCCATGGCTTGATAATGCCCAGCACGGAAAAAAATTCCTCTCTTGCCTTTTAATCTCTTACTCAGCAGATGAATTCATTGCCACCTGATACCTATAACAAGCAATGGTGAATACCTGCTTGACACTGACCTTCTCTACATGCCATTCGATTATATAATTGTCTCTTTATATATCCCTTCCCTCTTTTCCTAGCTGAAGGATTTCTGTCCATTACCCAGTCCCTTGCACTGAGCTGCTCCAGAGCTTTCACTATCAACAGTAGAACTATTTTCTAGTTCTGTTGCACATTTGGGGAACAGGGAATCATAATCACACAGAGCACTGAAGAGTCATAAATGTATGTAGGCAGAGTAGATGATTTGTCTTAAACTCTATCCTATTAGTAGTAATTCCCAAAATCTGATTTTCTTTTCTGGTAACTATTAGGCTTGGACTTTGTATTATATTTTTACCAAACAGTAACACTTCCCCATCATTGAGAATACAAAGTCAGATTTGTTTTTCCATCAGGTGCATCACTTTATAATTATCAACAATAAGCTTCATCTGTGACTTTGGTGCTCAGCTGCTCAGTACCCCAAGATACTTCTGAAATAATTCATTTAGCTTTCCCTTTTACTATCCTGCATATTTTAGTATCAGCAGTAACTTTGTCAACTCTTTCCTCTTATTATTAAGTCCATCTACAAATATTACAATACAAATAGGAAGCCATGGGACACCACTGATGAGTTTCCTCCACTGTGAAAATTGACCATTTCTTCTTACCCTTTATTACCTTCTTTGACCTAATCTATGAAAGTGTCTTCTCTCTTATGCAACAGTAACTTAATTTTTTCAAAATCCTTTGCTGAATGTAAATCTATGGAATCTTCTCCATACACAGTAAACTGGTTAATTTTGCTTAATTAAAGAGAGGTTCAAAGTTGCATACATCAAAAAAATGCAATGGAGTGAATTAATTAAATTAAGGGTATGAAGTGCAGCTGTATCTTCCAGACACTGAGTAGTATTTATTTCCCTGAATATATCCTTAGAAATTCCTTTTCAGCCTCCAAACACATTTGAGCCACAGAGCCTCAAGATCTAGTGTATAAATGCATATATTTTTTAATTTATTTATCTTAAAGAGAACCTTTGCTGACACCTAGCAGATAAATGATTAATTGCACTTCTTACCATCTTTATGGAAGCCCCACATCTGATACTTCAGAGCACAAAATGAAAAGTTTATCCAGGCAGAGAATAGATGGCACTCATAGGCATAAAAAGCCACAAACTCACAGAGTAAACAGAAGTGCAAGTTACATGCATAATGAAGTATTTCCTAAAATTACATCTCTGGATACCGATATTCTTATTTGTATAATTCCAAACATCTGCTCAAATCTGAGTAGATAACAGCCTTAAGACACACACACACACACTATATACCTTCAGAGCCCTGAAAACTCAGTTAGACAGGGAGCTTTACTACTAGCATTGCTGGAGATGAAACTCCTTCTACCCATAAAATAACATTGACTCATTACGTAGGATGAAACAAATTAGGAAGGAATCTCAATATGAATCAAAGTTACAGTCTTATTTGCTGCAGTGTCAGTGTCCAGGCACTCTACACCCTTGCTCCTTCCTGAACTTGACAGGGAATCTGGGAACAGGTCCAACGTATGAGGCTGCGTGTGGCAGAATCATCCTTTTCCCCCACCTTCAGACTCAGCCCTGAGATTTTTTTTTGCCACCACTGGTCTTCAGTTCAGGTCTTCCACTTTCACTCCCCTGGAGCAATGACCATCAAAGACTCAACCAACTCCGAGCAAAATATTCATGGAAAAATGAGAAAAAAACCCCCACCATTTACACATTGGCATCCTGCTTCATTGTTCCCATCATTTTCTGAATCTCTGGAAAAAGACAGCTGACTCACTCTCTGCAGAAGTTCTCCTCTGCTTTATTTCTTCCTCTGATCTTTAACTCCTGAGCCACAACTTTGATAACTAATTCTTGTTCTGCTGATACAGCCCTGTGTTGGACACACCAATTCTGACTTGGGAATCTCTCAGTCACAACAGAGGAAGGCTGGAAGAGTAAGAAAAGCATTGGTACATGCTTTGCCTTTACACATCCACCTTACCCTTGTGCTTTACCCTTTTCCACATGCCTTACCCTCACACCCTTCTGCAGTGACCCCTCACTCACTTAACAGAGAAACAACATAAAGCTACATGGGCTTTTGGTCCAACCTAATCCAGCCATTCTCATGATGGTTGGGATATACTGCTGTCTTCTAATTACTATGTGTGATAGATATTTCAAATATGATGTACTGCTGTGTTGACTTTTCTAAGATACCCCATCTCTCTCAACTTTATCAACACATTCCTATAAGAAAATTTTACAAGAACTGCACTTCACTGATTTTTATACAGTCTCTATAATACTATTCTCAATGTTATACATAATTCTATAATTTTATCTTTCCCTTGGCTATAATTTCAGTTCCACTTCAATCTCATCATGCATCTACCTGATATTATTTTAAAATAGGAAAAACCTTTCCTTTCATCGAAGATGGAATAAGAGGTGAGCTTCTGGAGGTGGGCTTGTGCCATTTGGTCTTTTTTATTTTTTTTTCTCCAGTAAGAGCTGTGTAAGGACAAACAGTTTCCCAAATTGCAGAGTCATCTTGAGTCATGCCTCAGAAGAAGATGATCACTTCCCAAAGACTTTCTCCGGGTAACATTCCAGACTTTCTTGCATTCCTCATTCTTTGCAATATCCAACACTTCAAAACCTCTGATGTAACTTCTGCCCCTTTCCCCAGCAGCTGTGCTACAAGTTTCCATTTTTATTACTTTAGCTGGGAGGCCCACCAACCCGAAAGCCCTCTGGATATATTGGTTGCTCAACCATACTGGAATTTCACATGAAAGAAAATATGTCAATGAAATTCCTCAAATGGCAAGTGATTCTTTCTGAATTCACAGCTGTTCAAACACTACCTTGCTAAGACTGAAACACGTTTCTTGAGATAGATCTTGTCAAAGGATAAAATTTCAAAAACGCTTATATAATCTGAAAAAAAAAACCAAACCCAAGCCCTCCTGAACCATGAAATGAGGTACAGGTTTCAATGTATCATCTTTTTATGGGTTACTCATGAGAATCTGAAAATCCCACCTGAAAAGACATAAAACTAGATTTTTTCAGAGGTCTAAGCTGCTCAGCTCTGAAAGCCATTGAGGATTGAGAACTCACTTCTTCAGGGTCCTTTCTGAAAAAAATCTCAACCTGTATCTTTTAAGCTTCCACAGGTAAAAGCTTACAGCAGCTACAAATGATGGCTTGACAATGGGGAGAAAAAAAGATGATAAAGATGGCAATGGCACTAGTCAGATGTAATGCTTCTGCATCTTCCTGTAGACCTAGTGAAAAAGAAGCTTTTGATGGTGGCCTGAGAAGAGGCTTAATCTTCTGCACTGGGGCATGAAGCAGCTGCAGTGTGGATGGCTGTAAGTAAGGAAACAGGAGGATCAGGAGGAATAAAATGAGGGAAAGGAGATAGAGAAAGTAGACTATCACCTAATTATGTGCTTGGTGGAAGTGGAACTCAGAAAAACATCCAGATGAAAAAGCTTCAAGTTAGCACCTTCCCTTAAATGGAAAGAAGGGATATGAGGCTAATAAATACCATCTCACCAACCTACAGCAGTCAGTTCCCTTCCCTCGGACTTGCAACTGATAATTAGGCAAAGGGGAACAAAACTAAAAGATCAAATGCTTGGTTTCCTTCAAGCCTAATTTCACTATGGAACAGAGTAAGTACAATCACATCACTACAGATTTCATATTTCTAAACTCAAGTTCTAACACAGTTTTCTTGAAACCTGACTTCAAAAGCTGCATGCAAATCCCCAAAAGTTAGACAAAACTACCACTGCAAATGCTGCATCATCACATTGATTTGTACCTAAAGAAAGCATTACAGAACCAAAAAAAAATTTGTATTAAGATACTAAGATATCACTTCAAGATGTTTTCATTGAAGCAGTCACTGAGATGCCCATTTCCAATGCTAACTGGTCCACAAGATGTGTGGAGAAACCTTTCACTTTAAAGAAGGACTTCACATGAAGGATAGTTTCAAAGAAACACATCTAAAGCAAAGATATCTCAAAACTTTGACAAACATTTTATTTTGGAAAATATTTTTGTCTAGACATTGCTGAATTAATTTTGTTGAGTTGAAAGCCCGGTGAACCTTTCAATTATTTGGGTTCACAACATATAAAGTCATGAACTTTGCTGCTGCCTCTAATTTTGTCCATTTCCTGCCCTCCTCACCAGTTTCCAAAGGAAAAAAATAAATAAAATGTGTTTATAGATAAATAGTCTTAAGTTATATATAGTTTTAACCATCCCACAGCTGCCATAAGGTAAACTGTCATTCGTGTATTCCGTATACAGCATGACATTGTACATGCTTCCACACACACATAAATAAGTGTACACCTGGGTCTTGCACAAACTTTGAGCATCATTAAAAAGTTTGTAAAATATAGTAAGCATTAAAGTAATATGTAGTTTGGCTGAGGAATCAAAGGCACTTTGAATGAAGACAGTTCAATACAATTACAATTTTTTTTTGTATAATCATTAGAGCCTACAGTCATAAATAGCAGGTACGTTGTCATATCCTGAACATTCTTCCTCAGTCTTTCACATTTTAACAAAAAATATACTTCACTCCATTTTACATCTTATTTCATTTTGATCCTTATTTACTATCCCTACATGGAACACAAGCTTAGCAACACTACAGTCAGTTATTTAACCCTTGCCTTTGTACCTGAAGTCGGAACATTTGGAACAAGCTTTCTGCTGGCAGACCATGACTTTCTCCAGTCCAAAAAAATCACTTGTTACCACAGCAAAACCAAAATGGTCAAATATATCTTGTCACACATTAATAGGAGGGTGACAATGTAGGCTTAGAAATGAGACTTCTTTATGGGATTGAGCAGGAAATAAAGTGGGCCACAATGAGAAGCTCTGATTTAGCCACCAATACCTTAAAGAACCTGAAAGGCAGGTGACACATGTTCTTCATCCCCCAGTTCTCCCCTCTGTGGGGAGTCTTCAAAGAAGACCTACCTGCCATAGACCTCATATGTAAAGAAGAAAAACCTATGTTTCAATGACACATTGATTAGATTCAAATGTGGCTGAACACTAATGTGTTTCCTCTCAAACACTTTCCTACAGTTTACCCAACCATTTGGGTCTGAGCAATAAGATCCATCAGCGGCCCAGTTAAACATCCACTTAAAGGGACAACACTGCTGATACCATCTTCCAGTCTTTCTGCCAAGTTTGCTACCACAAAGTGTAGCGGGGGAATCACCGTGTTCTGTAACGAGGAGGGAGCAGTGGTAAGAGGGACAACTGTCTCCTTTTAGCAATCTTGTTTCTAGCTGAGGAGGTGGAAGTCAGAGCAGCTTTGCTTCCACTCCCAGCCATCTGTTATAAACCCTCATAAAGGGCAGTTCTGCATCAGCAATTATTATTGATAAAACAAAAGTGCTCTGCCACAGTCTTTAAAACAGAATGTTTAATTTTACCAGTCTACAGAGGAACTTAATCTCTCACAGAGCTACTGACTAACAGCAATCTTAACTAACTCCCCCCCCCAACACCACCACCACCCTTTTCCCCAATATTCAGCACATTCCGTGCCCACGATCTCCCTGGAGTTTAACACTGTTATCTATGTTTTAGGGGGAGAGGGGAAACCTCACCTCACGCAGCCTTTTACTAGGAAAGGCTAGAACTCAGAGGGCACTAGTACACATACCACAAAAATAAAAATAAGGAAAATAAAACGGGGGGGAGTGGGGGGGTGGGGAAGTATATCCACAACCCAAACCACAATAGAAACAATACTTTGTGTTCCTATTTTAAGTGCCTCTCTCAATGCTATATGCATAGCAGCTAAAGGCAAGCTGGAAACCAGCCAGGTCCTGGCTGCCAGCAAAAATTTTGTCACCTCCTTTGAACATCTGAAGTATGTTTACCCAATAGATTTCATTAAATTACACTTCCATTAGGAAGCATACAATGTTGATACTCATCTCAAAGATAAAAGGGATCGCTAAGAGGCATGTCATCCTGCTCCCCAGCTGATTGCTATTTCTGGGCCAATCAAGGAAAGGAGCCAGAACAATACTTAGTTAAAAAAATGCAGCATCTCCCCAAGGACTACATACTAAGAGACTGCAGCTCCATTATCAAAATGAGCATATCATTAATGACAATACACATACAGTACGTTATTTTAATACAACTCATACACAACAAACAAGCTGTATTTGGGTCATTAGCTGAATTTGTAAAGCAGTATTTCCACGGGTTAGAAACTCCTTATTGAGATAGGAAGTTTATAGGTTGGGGCAGGGGAGCAGGCGGGGGGAACAACAAATATTTTATATGATCCCAAAAACCAGTGAATATAACAACTCTGTGAAGTTTGAAGTGCATTGTAGTAGCTAACAGAACAATAGGCTATTCAAACATAAGTTCCCATTTTGAAGTAAAGCAGAAGTAATTTAAAACACCAGGCACTGTTTTGCTAAACATCTATGAGGGATAATGAAAACAAAATGCCACTGATGCAGTTTATGCTGTATGTGTCACCTTTTAAATTATTATTACAGTACAGTTTAAAAAATGCAAAAAAAAAAAAAAAAGGGACTCAGAGCAAATTTTACAAATGTTATAAAAAAAACTCTGTAGAAAACCCCATGCTGATTGTGAGGCAAGACACTGGGAAGGGAATAACACAAGAGACCCAGAGACTCAAGTCCACTAGGACTGTTGAGCTGTTATCCTAAAGTAGGCTGAGCCTTTCCTAGTGGAGAGGAGGAGATATCTTTGTCTCTAAGCACTGGTGTTAGATGTATGATGTTTACTGTGCTTCCTAATCTCCAATTCACATAACAGCAATAAAGGGAAGAGGACAAAACCAAACCCATGCTAATTAAAACCCGAAGTAATAGGAAAGGGCTGGGAGGGGTTAGCTCTTTACAGGCGAGCTCTGCCCAGTGCTTTTGCAGAAATCTGTGATTATTAATCTCTAAAAACACTCCTTGCTCAATATTCTGCAATCTAGACTTCAGCCAATCTCTTTCAATGTGCAGAAAACCTTTCGGTTTAGCCATATTTGACATATCATATGAACTCCAATTATCCATCTTTTTGCAATTAATCATCTCACAATTACATTTCCTGCACTTATAAGCATCCAGCTGGGAACTGAGTTTTAATCTAGGAAATAAAAAAAAAAAAAAAAAGGATTCAGGTTTCTAACAAATTACTTCTAATTAACCAGAACCTTTTCTAGTCATTCCAACCTAAAGACGCCTACAGCAAATGAAAGAATTTATTGTTTGCATTCCTAATGATATTTTAAAATTTCATTTCAATTTCCCCAATGAGTAACTTTCAGGAAACTCACTGCACTTATATCTACTAAAACAAACATTCTGTTAAGCAGGAAATGCACAACAACAAAAAACCTAGGGGAAGAAAAAGAGGTCTGGTATTATACTGAGCAGAAAAGCTGCTAAAGAATCAGATGCTAATTAATGGTAATTTCCAAAAGTACACTGCAGCTACACTGCACCCAGGCCCTGCCAGAGTTATCAGGAATCTTAAAATTATGTTTCCAAATAATGGCTTACAAATAAAAGGTATATATTTCTTTTTGTTGTTGTTTTTTTTTTCAGGATAAAAAGGTCCATTCTACTGATACAAGGCAGCAATTTAAAGTCTGTATAAAGGAAGTGGATTAAATCAAGCCACCTAGTTAGATAACTCAGGAAACTAAGTCAATGGTGGTTAAACAGCACATGAAAGAGCTTTGTCCCACAACTTCCAGTGATTTCCCCAGGGAAAGATTTGGAATAAGAACCATGCAAAACACGCTTACTGCACGATTGGGAACTGCTTGGTATCGCAGAGAGGTAACATGAGGTAAGTATTCAATGTAACAGTTTCATTTACATTAGGTCTTATCAATCTTCTCCAACTGGATCAGAAAGTCAATGCAACCATCCGATAGGATACGATTGTTGCACAGTAAAGTATACCTTTTGTGTTCTTTGGACACTCAAATACCAGAGGGTTTTCTGTCAATTATGAGGTATCACAGATGTACATCCCAAATCTGTCCATCTAACTAACAAAAAGAAAAAAAAAAATACAGCTGAAAAATGTATTAATTAAAGGTAGCTCTCGGAAGCATAATATCCAAGTCAGTCTAACCGCAGAAATGCCTCTGCTCGAAAGGTTGGTGTTCATTAATGTGCTACCAAAGTTTCCACAATAGAAAACAGGACTGCGCTAATTGGCTGATTGATTCAATACCAAGTTAAAGTAGTTAATTATTCTGGAAAAGTTATTTTCAATATACCTGAAGCCTTCCAAAACTATTAAATTTTATATGCCTGCACCACCCTCCCCTTTGACTTTCATTAACTACCTCTGTAGGCATTTTGAGAACACCAAAACCATTGGTACATTTTTGGTTTTATTTATAACAGAGGTCCAGTTGTGACTGTGGACATCCTTTAGCTCATTTACAAGTGAAAGCCAACAAAACCAGTAGTAACTTCCTCTACCACTACTAAAATTTAGCAGATTGCAACTCCTGCCACAACAGCTACAGCTTTAACTCCAGCAGTCCGGTGTCCCAAATCAATTAACACCAACCTCCCCATCCCAAGCTGCTTAACATCTTTAATCCGGCACACAGAGTACAGCACATTTGTGGCTTCTCCTTCACGAGATTCACAGATACATCCTTAGCCATTATAGAGTCAATATTCAAACCACTCCATCATTCTTGGGAGATTCCAACCTGAGAGTTGGGTACAAACATCTACCAAAGCATTTCCAGTCTACCAATGAGGACACTATTAAAAGTGATAAAGAAAGACCTGCATGAAGCAGCAGTAAGATCGTGATGGAAAAGTTCATCTTGGGTGTGATATCAGTCACCGAAAGACAGGGTGAGAAGCCTGGGTGACAAGAAGAGGAACAGCAGCAAGTTTTTCTTCTTAAAGCCTCTCAACAAGACTATTAACAGAACCTTGAGAGATATAATTCAGATACACCAAAGGCTTCACTGGGAATACTGCTCACAGCCGTCTGGACGAAAACGGGCATTCCCATTCTGAAAGCAGTGCAGGATACTCCATATTTCAGTGCGTGCCCTAAGTCAGCACTATGAAGTCCCACCAGCTGTCCTCCACGCTGGTACACAAAAGTCCCTGCATTGCTCACCCAGACATTAGACCACAGGCAGACGTGCCTAGGTGTGCGACAGAAAAGCATCACTTTAGCAGTTTGGATCAAACAGTTTTACAAGTCAGAGAGACCGTGGACTTTTATAGGTCCCTTGAGACATCTGGCACAGCTCCCAGAGTTCAGGCCAGCTTTTTATCAGGGTCCAGCTTGGTGAGGACCACAGCCGGGCAGGGCCATGGAGAGCTCGGAAGCAACATCCCTGGAGCACAGACACAGGGCCCTGGGGCCATAGGCAGGTGGAGGAGGCTGCTCAGGACCATTAAGGGCTGCTGGTGCCCTCAGGGCTCTGACCACCTGAAACAGGGCATTACTTTTGCAAGATTTGATATTAACCACAGCTTGCGGGGGAAGCAGAAAAAAAAAGTCAAGCAGATAACACATACTGGATTTACGTCACCGTGGAGGAGGCCGGGGTCAAGTCAGAAATATTCTGCATACGAAGCAACCCTGACCCGGGTTAAAGCCAAGGCCATATGCCTGTTCTTACAATAAACTGCTCTAACATTTTAAAAATAGTTTTTCTGGTTTACTGCCCTTGAGTCACACTTAGAAGTCCTGAACCATTGGCGAGTCAGGAACGAACAGGTGATATTGCAGAGAGGTTCAGAAGGTAATAGGAGAACATGAAAAATATACAGAATTAGAGGAAAAAACACCCTCTCAGCTGTAGTCATTTAAGTAGGAACACCACAGAGAAAAGCTCTTAAGTGCAAATATTTCTTATTGCAGTGTTACTTTCACTGCCACATGAAACAGAAATGACAACAGGCTCAAAAAAAAACTTTGAAAATAAAGTTAAAAGATACATGTAACTTAAAACTAACATCTTTTCCTACACAGAAAGGTTAAATTGTGGGGTTGACATTTGCATTTGTTACGTTGTCAACGTTTCCTGCCTATCAGCCTATGTACACACAATATCTAAAGATGTCATCTACATATTTATACCAAAGGAGTTTATGAACAAGACCTGTCAGTATATTTTAACACCTTTCCAAAACGTCAGCTTTCATCAGGTATAAACACAACATGTTTAATTTATTAGTTTGGTTTAATATAAAAAGTTGACAATCATATGTCACCATAACTATTGATAAGGTAAATAAGGACTACAGGAAAACGTCAAAAAGTTATTAAAATATTTCTCAGCTTCATGAATCAGATTGGACTTATTGGCTTTTCTCTGTCAATAAGTGCATCATACATTTTTCTTCATATGGCTATTTTTGAAGTGATGTGTCCAACAGTGAAGTTTACAGGCAGACTATAATTCTTGGAGAACCTGAATTCTATTTTGACTGCATTGGGCAGGGGCATGGGCTTTGTTTAATGGTAAAAAAAAAAAAAACCCTACAAACACACCAACTTCTTCACCTGTATTTAAACACACAGCAAAGATTTCTTCTTCTGATCTAACCTATACCAAGCCTGCATAGTTAGTATATACCATAGCCAGGTAAAAGATAAAGCAGAAGAAACTTTCACTACAACTCTGAAGAGGAATGCTGCTGTCGCAGGTCCAACTTCTGTGATCACAATGTCAGGAGAACAACCTATTCTCACTTCTTTCTAGATACTTCCCAAAACACATAAGAGGGGGCAGCACCACCTCACTTCAACAATTCCCCCCCTCCCCCCCCCCCCCACCAACACACAC
>VXBJ01000662.1:303331-377475 GCA_013400055.1 Nycticryphes semicollaris
ACTCCTAATCAGCCAGTTGTTACACCCAGATTGCAATACATTGCTCTATAGGGGAAAAAAAATAATGCATCTTATTTATCTGAATGTGAGGATAATCTCCATTGTATAGATTAGTTGAAACAATCCTGCCCAAGCCAAACTCAGGCCAAATTATGGTCAGTAGCACAGAAAAGTTTAAAGGCGGAGGGGAAACAGAGAACAGACTGATCTTAGATCTCTTACAGGCATCTCTCCTGGATGGAAGAGGCTTTTTCCTTCAGCAAGTCCCACTCTACACCTTGACATAAGGCATGAAGATAATTTTCTTATTATACAATGCAGCTGATACTAAGATTTGATTGTATGGATGTCAAGCAGTACTGAATGCCACAGCCTCTTAACTACTCTGTAAAACTTACACTGTAGGGTTAAGGATACTAATTTCTTAGAATATATCAGATGTGCTGAACGTGCTCTAAGACTTGATTTGGATTTCCTGTTGCTCAGATAACAGGAATTTTACTAATTCATGTCACTTTTGTGTCAAAAATTACAAACAAGGCAAGTATAGTTCGGGACTTAGATAAGGAATATTGTTAAGCATCACCCATTAATCCTTCTGGGAATATCAGAAATATAGTGCTGAAGACCTTTGAAAGCACATTGAATATAATGGAAAATCAGAGGCTTTGTTTTTCTGTTCAAATGACAAGTAGGTGAAAGAACTGACATGTGGTCATAACTGATCTTTATATACTAATCGAGTTAATTAAAAAGAGAATTAAAAATACAAGTAGTACAAACTTATAACCAGATTTCAGGCTACAAAAGCACGCACCCTGACTTCCTTTGTTTGAAATATGGTATGAGAAGGGGAATGGAAATTTCCAAAGGGCCCAAATCTTCCACAAAGGAAGGAAGGACCTCAAAAGATAGTTTTGCTCCAAAAGGACACATTTAACTACATCAGAATAGGTAGCAGTCTTGGAGTTTTTCCACTATTGTTTCTGCAGTGTCCGTGACTTCAGGTTTTAGATTAGAATAGACTTAACCCAGCTCTTAGACCAAACCTCCTCACATCAACACGATTCAAAGCTCTCTGACATGTCAGTCTTTGGTTCAGTTGCTTATTTCTGTGTTTGGCACATACCTGAAATGGGGTTTCCAACTCATTTTCCTCAAAAAGCAATCCTATTCAGACTCACGTGCAGTAAGTGAGGAAAATTGGGGGATTCATGTCTAAACCACACTACTACCAACACCACTGTTGTATGTGAAGCCCCATGTGGGAGAAGAGTCCTCAGCTAAGATTTTTTTCAAATGGCTTGAAAACTGACCCCCGATGATGAGAGAAGGGAACTTAGCAGATGACCTTAGCTACAGAGTACTTTTTAGGTACAAATTAAAAGTGAAAACTTTTAAGGTTTGTCCCACAAAGAGAAGCAGAAAAAGAAAAGGCAAAATAGGGAAGAAGAGGAGCAATTTTTCCTCATGCTCATTCTTAAATTCATACATTTTAAACCAAGATCTCTAGAGGGCTCAAATGCTGAGCCTCCTATCTGCATTGCTGAATGCCGGACATGTAGCCCACGAATGGAAAAAGGGGACCTTAATAACATGTTTGAAACTGACTCCCAGTATGGGTCAGAAGAAAGATGCAGCCCAGGTGCCTTCAACTGAAATAAAGATCTAACAGTAGGACAACATAACAGGAGGTGAGGAAAAGACAAAAGGAACACTGAGGGCTTAAAAAGGCTGGGAAAGCAACTCAGGTTAGCAACCTCTAACTTAATCCTGACCTTTCTGTAACTTTTAATCTTGATTTAGTTGACTGAACTAACTTTGTGGGAAGCTTACACAACTGAACCACAGAGCCTGATTTCTCCTGAAGACTGGGCAGAAAGAGGAGGAAATCACATGGTCACTTAGGGGTACTAATAACAGCAAATTACAAAACAATGCAAAAATGCAGTCATGACAAATCAAACATTTTTTTAAATGAAAAATATTCCTAGAAATACAATTAGACCCCAACCTAGCATTATTCAATTTAGTCTCAACCACATTAATCCTAGATAAATACTTCCCAGTCTTTTCTTAAGGATGCTAGAAATTATAAAACATGGAAACCTGTCCTTTCAAAGACAGCTGCTAATGGAACAATCCATAATATTGAAACTAACCTGTATATCTTAAATAAAAATAATCACAAGAAACACATCAAGATAACAACTCAGTTCTTTGCACAGTTCTACTTAGTTAATATTCTTTATCCCAGTGCCAGAGAGTGTTCTCATGGGTGAGAAATGCTTTTGTACCAGGCACTCTAGAAACAGGGATCCCCGTGTCAATATATTTGCAGTTATACATCCCAAAATACCAACCATCATTATGGAAAGTTACACTTCAGATTTTGAAATAACTGAATTCGTTTCGATATTAATACCATTATTCTCTCTTACCTCAAATTTTAAATGCCACTTTTTTCCCTGATTCGTGATATGCCCTAGCAAAAGTTACAGTTTGATTTTCTAAGGCTCAAAGTCTTCTACTCATCCATCAGTGATACGGAAAGTGGTGCCTCCATGTAGCAGGAGTGTCTTCTATCTAAGGTCCAAGCTAAGACCCACCAAACACCATAGGAGTCCCTTTCTTTGACTTGCCAGAATTCACATTTGAGCCTTTAGTGAACAGGTACAAAGTCTGCAAATGCAACTCCGTGTTTTCCAAAAGCCTACCTAACATGTTTCCACGCTGACCAGGTGGGTAAGTTGGCAAACACTACCCTTATTCATTCTAGCCTTAAATTCTCTGAAAATAAATAAATAAATAAATAGAATCCCAAAAACAAAAACCCAAAGTAAGGACATGTTGGAAAGTTGTGGAGATTGAGAAAGTAAACACAAATGCCACTCAATGGGAAACATGCAGAGCTCACACACACACTCCCCCATTACTTTTTTTTTTAAAAAAAAAAACACACCAGGCACCAAATATTTAGTCAGCAAAAGTCTTTTTTCATTAAACCTATCAGAAACGATTAAATGTTGCCGTAGTAGGAAGAATTACCCTGTTCTAACGCTGATCCCAGAAGCCACCTGCTATATTTCTTTTTACTATCCATTCTTTATATTCCTACTCTCATTTTCATTGATCAGCTCTTTTAGGAGTGAAACTTATGTAGTATTAATGAAATATTGGAAAAGGCTGATTTTCTTAGTACTGGCACCCTAAAGGCAGTTTATAAAAAGTGGATGAAAAGTAAGGAGGTGCTGTATTTGATCCACTTATTATAAATGTATACAAGCATTAAATTGTCAGATGTACAACTTACAGATCCTTTAGCCTTTGCAGGGATTTCCTCCCCAACTGGGTAAGAACAGCAAGTTTTAAACAGCCTTTGTGGCCAAGAACCACTTTTTGTTGTGGTTTGTGCAGCAGCTTTAAGGGAAGCTGGCTGTACTTGGGACTGACTACTAAATGATTGCAGAATCCAAATAAAAAGTTACCAAACAAAAGAACAGAGATCTTCACACATTTCCCATATGCTTTACTATGTAAAAGAACCATTACAAGAAGGGGAGGGGGTGAAACCATTCTAATACACTTCAAGCTGCATTTTTTCTGCTTTATATTCCTTCCTCAGTAAGTCTTCAGCCAGAAACAAGACAACTGCTGTAAAGGTCCATCTCCTTTTACCTGTGCTAGCTGGTTCTAAAGAAGCATAAAGGATTTCTCAGAGCTCAAAGTGGGAAGGTTTTATCAGAGAGAAGACAGGCTAACATTGTGTGGTTTTGTTATTAAACAGCATTTTTAAATATTTGCAACTCGTAAATATTAAAGAATTTTAGTATGTTTCAGGGCAAATGAAAGTCTGTCTACACAAAGAAATATCCAACACTGGAGACCTCTGCATAAATATCTGCTTTGTTCTTGGGTTAGTTTGGGGGAAGGGTGACAACAAAGTTTTAAACTCATCTGTAATTTGTAAATAAATAGAATGAACAGATTGAATTATTTTCCTTAAGAATCCCTGACACTATCCAATTCATACTAAAGCGTCAGCTCTTCACAAACACTTTTTAATCCATTACAATATATTTCTTGAGAGAAAAGGCAGAAACAGAATTTAACTGAAAATGCGTTTCTATTGCACTAAATATCAGTATTTCAGTTTTGAAAATCCAAGTAAAACTATGCAAAACACAATACCTGGGAACTTCAGTTTCTTGTAAAACATTCAAAAGTTAACATATAACATCAGTAAAGCAGCACTATAGAATGAATCTGGAAGAACGAGAGAATATACCCGATGTTTCTTCATTTTGCTTATTAACACATCTAGAATATATTTGCGTTTATAGGAAATTTTAACCGACAGAAGAATTTTTACTATGCCCACAACATTGCCATAAATTTAGAGCCTGTCTCATGCTATTCCATGGCAAAGGTTTTCAGCAAAAAAATAAGGTAACTAAAACATCATTTGTACTAGCAGAATATAGTGAATGCTGTTATTTGTAATGTTTGACAGCTGTTTGACAACCAGACATATAGTTATGCAAAGAAATGATTTTTTTTTTCCTGCTCTAAAATTTGCCTATGATGCAATCGGAATTTCAACAAGCATTTAATATGTAATGATCATATGAAAATTTCCCCTTGAATTCTGATTTAACAAATATCAAGATGAAGCACAAACCTCTTGAAGCTGGGTAGAAAACAGCCACTTTTAACAGCGGTGCTTGTATTTCAAGTTTCATTTCAAGAAAGCAACAGAACCCAGCAAGCAGGCAAAAAAAACCAAAAAACAAAAAAAAGCCATTAACCACTCGTTTGCCAAACTAATTTTTGACCTGGGACACTTATTCATCCACCAGTAAAAAGTTCACCATTTACCAGACGGCAACTTCACCATAAAGGAAAGCTATTTTTGACCACAGCAATTAGTCTCCTCGCGTTTCTAACACTAAATTCTATTTTCACATTAATTTTTAAAACTATGTGGCTTTAACTTAAAATAAACCGTACATCAAAAGAATGGAAAATAAACAGCCAGGAACACAATTTGACGAATTGGATTTATTTAGTTTATTTAGCTAAACAGGGTCCATTGGATCTCTTTAATAGGCTGACAGTTGCACTGGGCTGGTTAATAAAACATTCAACACAGTATCTTCAGCCAATATAGAAATGCAAATCCCACCAGAAATATTTTATTCATGAAACAGTAATTTCAGTTACTACCAAAGCAAAAAAAAAAAAAAAAAAAAAAAAAAAAGAAAAAGGGAAAAAAGAAAAAAAAAGCAANAAAGAGAAAGAAAGGGGGAGGGAAAAAAAAAGGGGTCCTGCTTTGCAAACAAACAGTGCCATCTAGTGTCACTGCCTGAACAAACAAATCAAGAAATCTGAAAAAGGCTATAATTTGATCCTTCCAGTGTCAAACCGGTATCTTTTCCCCATTTCTTTGCTTTATCAGTAGCAGGCGTCTCTCCCCTTTTGCAGTCAAACACCAATTAGCCCCGCACTAGGTAGGGGCGATATAAAAAAAAAAAGAAGAAAAGAGTAATAACACGTTACAGTTCTAGCCTGAAAAGCAAATCATGTTAAAACGATGGGTTGGTTTTTTTTTTACTCAGCTTGTCTGCTGTATTTTCTTGAAATCTTTATATTTATAACTCCGGATAGAACTAAATCAAACTCCTACTTATATGAGAGCAGGTGAGCAATACAACAGGGGGAGACTGAGATGGGCTCTGCTCTGCTGTACTCGTCATTGCATCCCACACCCACGTTCCAACTGCAGAACCCTTATTGATGCTGCTGGTGCTATCAAAAGCAGGACAATGACAGCTTGCTTCTTTTTGCATGACAGGTAGGGGAGTATCACTTGACTAAAATAAGAAATCACCAAGAAATTGGGAAACATTAAAGCCTTCCTCCTTCTGGTCCCCAAAAACCAGCCTTCACCTTCTGTACATGAAGTCGCTTTACTCAGCAGCTGGCTAGGAGTCAGTTTAAGTGGACATTTCTTCTTCTACTACCTGCTAGGACACCAGCCAACACATTTAACTCCACTACTCTGAGAAGCAGAAGTTTTAAGGTAAGAACAAATTACATGGTAAACAGAGAAATAAGAGTTCTCTACCTAGGAAAGGCTGATGAGAGCTGGCATCCAGGCATGTCGAAAGCCTGCCAGGTGAGAAAGGATGTTTAGTGGAAAAGGCAGAGCTGATGTGATGCTAAATTTCTATTACATGCCTTAAAACGTATTTTACAGAAGGATTTCAGTTCTGCCACAGACCACTTTTTAGCTTCTCCTCATACAGAAATGGGTTTGTGTGTGAAGGGAGAGAGAGGCACGAATGCTCACAGCGCGCTGTAGGAACCAGCGTGCCTTTCATTCATAGCCCCCAGCCAGACACAAGAATTATCAGACTTGCCAAATCGCTTCCTGAAAGCGCCTTTATTTGCAATCGCTCACCCAAGTCTAGTGCTCCATAAACTGCCTTTTTTTTTTGTTGTTGTTGTTGTTCCTCCTTAAAATCACTTGCATCATCTCTACAGTCACTGACATGCTGAAGGGCCAACAAACAGCATGCCACAGCACTCGCCAGTCGGTTAACGAACAAGCAACATCCCTGGTGAGAAATACACACAGTTTCCTACGAGTATCAAGGTGAAGCCAGTTGAGAGAAGAGTCTGGTTAACAAATTCGTTTTATTGACATTAAAAATTTGCTGCTCGGTTGCCCTTACCCGGCATATTATCTCTTCACATACTGTGTTACGAGAGGTGTCTTACTGGTCAAACATGGGAGGGTTCTTGGCAAACAATACCTACAGAATTATAGCACCCAGGAGGTAAGGTCTGCCCCTCCCCCCCCCAGGAGTCTCAGGTAAGATGGTCACAATCCCTTAGTTTTCAAAATCCCTTAGATTAAAAAAAAAAAATTTAAAAAAATCCCTTAGACTTCAAAAGGTTCAAATTTGTTCAAATTATAGTCCCATCTTTCACACTTTCCTCTAAAGAGAAGCATGTCATCACCAGTAAATTCCACAGTGAAATGAATTTCCTTCCTGCTCCATACTACCACACAAAGCTATTAAAAAAANAAAAAAACCTAAAAGGTGTGTTAAGCTGTAAATAAATTGGGAGAGTTTTCCACAGGGATCTGAGTTATGCCACCTCTTAATCTTTCATCAAAAACTCAGCCTAGGCCTTGAATGTTAAAAAAAAACAACAACAAACAAACAAACCCAAAACAACAAAACAAAAAAAATTCTTTCCCTTATCACTTTCCCCCCATTTAAAATAGCAGTATTATAAATAAAGTTGTTGCAAAATGTCAAATGCCTCCACCTTCTTCCACTGCAACCCCACCAAGGTGGGGACACCAGTGAAAAGAAACTGAAGACCCTGTGGAATTTGCCTCTGCAGAAAAGCTGGCCCAATGCTCAGCAGCAGCCAAGCAGCCAAAGGTCGCACCAGAAGCCATCAGGAAAGGAACAGAGGGAAAACCCCAGCCCACAGTGCCCCTGCACTGAGCAGTTTGAGTTCACAGAGTGGGGAACCGCTTATGTCTCTCAAGAAGGTGACATTATCTATAAAAATGACACAACAAATGAACTTTTCTTCACAAACTCCCTTCTCAAAATTAGATTGTCAAAGTACATGGCCTAAATTGTACATGTACATATTTCAAACTTAACCAGCTCAGTTTCATGGGCATTAAAAAAAAAAAACCAAAACAAAAAACCCCAAACAAATCCCCAATCATTAATCTGATTTCAAAAATACTAGATTTGTCAACACATTTGAGTTTTCACACCAGGAGTGTGTGCCTGCCCATGCAGAGCACACACACACACACGATGTGTACATGTGGCGAGTTCCCTGCTTTTAATAATGTCATTAGGGTAGAATTAAGAAGCTACACAGGCCTCACACCTCTCCCACACACCCTTTATAGTTTTGTAACAATAAAGCAATAAGGCTTTGCTTTACAAACCAAAATAATCCTGCAGCAACAGCTGAGTCTCTAAACTTCCAGCTCAAACTGGAAAGCCCGGGAAGATGCTGGCCATAAAGATACAGGCCACTAAATTGTCATTTGACAGATGTTGTTCATTAGGTTTACAGCCACATGAGTATTTGTCTCAGTAGGTGATGGAACGTGAAATAAGGGCAGCAGTATCTGCAAAGAGCAGTCAGAATACAACTGATGCAGCTGTAGCAGTTGATCAGGTGAGCTTCTGGACTCAGAAAGTACTTCAGAGTCCCACAAAAGAGCTAACTTTATCAAATGAAATCCCATTGCTTACCTCCTTAAATGTTTTTAAAGCTTAACAGCAGCTGCCACTTTAACAATGGCAGAACAGAACCTGTAGGAGGTATGAAATGTGAAAATACATCTTCATTATTGACTGATCTGAAGCTATTGTTAAATACCCAAACTGTTTAAATGTTTAGTCAGGATTTGTACAATACATATGCCTATGTAATCTACTACTTCTCTCCCTCTTTTTTTTTTAATTCTTTTAATTTGAAGGTCAGATTAACCAAAATCAGTACCAACTCTGAGTCTTTAAAAGGAATGAACTCTGTCTTTTGGGTTGATAACAATTGTGACCTGTAAAATTTGCCCCTGTGCTGCCATGACAGAATAGGAGCAGTTCCTATGCCGCCTCCTCTTCTTCAATGGCTATTTTTCACATTGAATAAACCCATTTCACTTTCAGCACCGATTGTGTAGTACTCGCGTGTGTAACAGGAATATTGCTGTGTAATATTACTGGTCTTACTGGATTTTTATATCTCCCCATCTATTTGAATGCCTCGTACTTCAGCTGTAAGCTTTTCAGGAAAATGCCCACCTTCCTTTATTTGTTTGTTTGGCTTTTTTTGTTGTTTTTCCCTTTTTTACAGCGCCCTGATGTTGAGCCCAGTACAATGGAATCCTTCTGGTGAATGCTAGCAAACAAGCACACATTGGCTCAGTTTATGTAGTTACTGTTTCACACGAACTGGGGTAGATTCAGGTAAAAGCATATTTATAAAATCTGGAAAGCTTTTTGCCACTGCCTATGCCCACTGTCTAAAGATCACTGGCTATTTTCAGGTAACAATTAACAAAAAAAAATATGCTTTGTTTGAAAAAGGAAGCAATACGTATAGTCCATGCATTTAGAAGTCTGCAATAAAATATAAGTCCTTTTTCTGATTTTTACTTCATGCAGGCTGTCACCTTAGACGTTCTATGTATGAAACAGTTGGAAATAAACTATTTACAAGCTTAAGCCACATAAGGTTGCACTGGAAGGTTCAGGAAAAAGACGTGCTCATAGGCATATTGGGTTAAATTTCAGTTAACTCTTCAGTAGGTGGTCCCAAGACCTTAATCATACCGGGAAGCACAATTAGGTGTCTGCAACTCCACTTCGGGCCACAAGATGGAGCCATTACCCCAGTCTCTCCAGCGCAGCAAAACTGGTCCGTGCAGGAGCCCCAGAGCCACCGCGGGCCTGGGACTACAGCTTTTGGGATGTCATTCCTCTTAGGTCACACTAGAGAAATGCAATAGTGGTATATGCTATTGCAAATAAGGCAATAAACCCAAGATTTACATCTGCAAGTTAAAAAAGACAGCGAAAGGTTTAACAGTTTTATTCTGGTTTGATACATTTATCACACCCCATAAGCAAGCCTGAAACTTTGCCTTTTGAGATGTATATGGCTTTTTTGCAAAGAAGTGCAAAGAAGCATCGGCTTATGCTTGCCCTATTCTAATATCTCTCCCCAGGCATCTGCTCCTCACAGAAACCTGCATCAGAAACCGCTGCTGCCTTTAAGCTGAGGTGCAGTGCTTGCTTGCTTAATTTTCCCCATCCACATTCACCGTGCCATATTGAATACTTCTAACACCAAAATGGAGCTATTCTTTTTTATTTATTTTTCATTACCACTGTTCCTTTCCAAGAGGGAGGGCCAAGGTGGGGCAAGGCAACTTTTTCTCCTCAGATGGGATTTAATGCAATAAAAATGTTACCAGCTACCCAATACAGATGTCATTGCCTCCACACACAGCCCTGGGCTGTGGAGCACTGACAACTGACTGCAGGCGTGACTCAAAAGAACAAGCTTTAGCAGCAAAGGGACATAAACCTCCTATTTGCAACTTGTTCCTATTTGATTTAGAAAGTTACACACGAACATGCCATGTCTGGAGTAACTTTTCTAAGTACAGCTCAGCCCAGCTTAAATCTGTATTTTGCAGAACATGTTTCTGCCATAGGAAAGTACACAGAAAAACAGCACTAAATATTCATTAAGATGTCACAGTATGTAGTAAATAATACTAAAGCGATAGCTGAGTGTTTTGTCATTATAATACATACTGCCCAAGATCAAATAAACTCACCAATCACATATTACATGTCACAAATAAACCATAATGTTGTCCATCCTGTAAGTAAAGAGTTGACAGTCCATGTATGTCATGTTTCCTTCTCCTAACTTCCAAGTATGTTGCTGCTCTTTTCCATAACTGCTTGGGTGAAGGCAAATTTTCACGATGCTCTCAGGCATACAAATAACCACAAGATCAAAACTCATGTTCCTTAGGATGAATACAAAAGAAAACTACCGTTGCCAGCTCTGCATCACTTCATGCTTGAAATATATAGAACGTGCTGAAGAAGACTCTATACTCAGGTATGTAACTTTTGCAATTCATTTCACAGATATAATTTCTTTCAAATGAAACACACACTTGAACATGACTGAGAAATGTCCTCTGCTCAGCGCACACGCTGCTTTGCCAAGGAAGAAAGGTCAACGCAAATGCAGTGGGATCCAGTTGAGATTCCAACTCCATTTATGAAGAACAACACTTTAACTTTTCAAGCTCACATCTGTGTGCCTTTTGGAAGAGCCGAGAGCTTTGAGGACAATGTTCAGGGAGAATATGCAAAAGCACTTACATTTCAGCAAATATTTCAAACTTCCTACCTTCAGCAGCCCTGCAGCTTGTAGGGTCAAACTAACATTTCCCTTCCTCCCTCCTCTTTCCTCTTTGAACTCATATTGAGTTCAAAACAAATTGAATCATTTTGTTATACAATTTCCAACAAGTTGCTATTTGACTGGAGAATAATCCAAAAAGATTCTCAAACCCTCACATTCAAACTTAGAAAAATGTTAGTACTCAAACCCCAGAATTATGTAGGGAATTTAGTTGCAAAAACACTATTTCCTATATAATTGAGATTTTTCCAAGCATAGCTGTTGGTTTCTTTCAGCACTTTACTCCATCCTTCGCTCCACTTTATTTCCTTGACCTTCTCCTTGGATTTTGGGCTGTTGTTTTTTTCCCCATTATTGCCATCTGTTCCTCCCTTTTTCTCATGTTGTTTCTTTCTCCTTCACTCTGAGCACAAACCCATGATCTTTCAACTGCATTAACTCCTGGTGCTCTGACACATTTCTTCGCTTACACTCATTTCTCCTCTTCCATAAATGGTATCCGGCTCAGAACTCTCCCATTCCCTGTTGCCTGGGAATATGGAAGCACCAATTCCTCCCTTCTGCCTACACAAAGAAATAGGCCAGCAATGAATACATACTTGACAGCAAATTCTCCCACATCTGAGAAGATAAACAGCATCCACTACTGGTCCAGAAATCGCTCTCTCTTGGAAATCACTGTTGAGCCAGTAGGGTCACACACACTTCCCACAGCAGAACACCATGATAGTCTCAGAATTTCGATGCAAGTCTTTTTATCCCAACATACATCAAACTTTACACAACCAGCTTCTAACTTTAACCCACTTTTTTGCGACTGCTCAGCTTGGCAGAAGCACAGAGGAGTGACAGTCAGCTGGATTTCTTGGCTGCAGGTACAAACTTTGACTCCCCTTCCCCTGAAGGGATAAACTGCTGCCAGCAACCTGTGCAAATTGACACTTCTCCAGTGAATGGAAAATACTGCCATGAGTTATTTCTTTCTCCCTGCCCTGGAGGGACTGAGCTGCTGCCAATTAACAGAGCATTTTCCTATGCTTTGCAATCCCTTTGAACTTTTTCAGGACTTTAGAAGAAACAGTTTTTTCTCTATGTAAAGTCTCTTCAGTGCAAATCCTAGTCACAAAAAAAGGACTGATAACCGCAGCAGAAGCCCCTCGACAAGGGAATCTTGCTAGTTTGCATCCATTACTTGAAAAATGTAGCATTTATAACCGATTTGTACCAAAGCCAATAAGAATCTAAGTGCCATAGAAAAGAAATCATGCATACTAAGAAATAAAGTGCACACGAGATAAACTACATTCAAAAATTGCATGTACTGGAGATTATAGTGCTTTTAATATTACTGCCTACATTACTACATGCTGTCTTCAGCAAATCATTATTTTCCACTCAGTATACTTACGTTACAATTTAAGTATCAACTCTGATGTTCTAACCAGTCATTCCTTGAGAAATAAGGATTAAAAACTGAGTATTTTGCCTACAGCATGAACACTCACGTTTAATGGCACAGAAACAAAACAATTCAGATCCAGGGGAAAAGGACAGAAGGCTGGTAATGTGTAAGGGTGGTGAGGCACTAGCCCAGATTACCCAGAGAAGCTGTGATTGCCCCATCCCTGGAGGGGTTTAAGGCCAGGCTGGATGGGGCTTTGAGCAACCTGGTCTGGTGGGAGGTGTCCCTGCCCAGGACAGGGGGCATGGAATGGGATGGCCTTTTAGGTCCCTTCTAACCCAAACCATTCTATGATTCAATGTGAATATTGGTAGGAGCCTGCTACCCCAGTTCAGTTTTCATCTGTCCATAAATACAGCTGAATACACACAGAACGCACTTCTCACACTAGTGAAAAACACCCTCTCAGTTGCCCAAATAACTGCATTATTATATTTTTTAAATTCTCGTAGGTGCCTTATTTATGCAATATATTAAAAACTCACAAAGTCAGCTTCAAGCTTTCCCATTTCTTGTTTGTAGCTTCTCATGCGACTGCTGTACATTCCTCGGCTTTGAGGTGGGATTTCTCGAACCTCCAGTTCCATCTGCTCAAGCTACCAAGCAAAAAAAAAGAGGAGACATGTAAATCAGAAGGATAATTAAAGGAAGACTGAGTTTTCCTACATTTTCCACAAATACTAAGAAATATTCCTCTTTTATAAAGAAAAACATTTTTTATTCTCCAGTATATAAACAATTACTCAAAATCTTTTCGCAGCCTTAAGTTAACAAGGAAGTGACAAAGCTAAAAGGAATTATTCTAGACAACCATTTCTGGATTTCAAAAATCCAAATGTGATAAATACATTTTATTACAAGAAAAGAGTAAAATTGAGCTTAACTGACTTCCCACAAATGAGCATAATTCAGAAGAAAGCCTACCTCCATCTAGCTGTGTGGTTTTGGAAACTCTTAGCTGAAAAAGGTATTTTATTTATTTTTAAACATATGGACATATGTATATTTGCATATATACGTGTATGTGGATATATATAAACATGCTTAAAGTTTTATTTACCACCAGCCTCTATGTTTAATAGAATAATTCTTGTGCTTTTAAGTACTGCATACACAGCAGAATTACAAAGCCTGAACTGACTGCCTAAATCTACATCCCAAATCTGTATGTAGGTATATTAAAGAGCTGAATGTCAAGGTTTAATGGCAACACTATTCAAGAACTTGGATACAGATGAATGCATGACAACATCAGAGAATGTATTTTTCAAAAACTTTTCTGCCAGGCAGCTCTCCAGCCTCTCTTCCTGAAGCCTGTAGCACTGCATGGGGTTCTTGTGACCCAAGTGCAGGACCCAGCACTTGACCTTGTTGAACCTCATCCCATTGGCCTTGGCACATCGATCCAGCCCGTCCAGATCCCTCTGCAAAGCCTTTCTAGTCTCAAGCACATTGACTCTCCCACCTAACTTGGCATCATCTGCAAAGTTACCAAGAGTGCATTTGATTCCTTCATCCAGATCATTGATAAAGATGTCAAAGAGAATCAGCCCCAGTACTGAGCTCTGGGAGACACCACTTGTGACTGGCCACCAACTGGATTTAATTCCATTCACCATCTCTCTCTGGATCCGGTCCTCTAGCCAGTTTTTAACCCAGTGGAGAGTACTCCCATCCAAGCCATGGGCAGCCAGTTCCTCCAGGAGAACACAATAGGAAATAATGCCAAAGACTTTACTGAAGTCCAGGTAAACAACATCCACAGCCTTTCACTCATCCACAAAGTGGGTCACCTTCTCATAGAAGGAGATCAGGTTTGTCAAGCAGGACCTGCTTTTCATGAACCCATGCTGACTGGGCCTGATCGCCTGGTTTTCCTTCATGTACCACATAATTGCACTCCGGATGATCTGTTCCATGACCTTCCTGGGCATCAAGGTCAGACTGACAGGCCTGTAGTTTCCCCAAATCATCACATTTGCCAGCTACCAGCCTACTGGAACCTGTCCTTTTAGCCAGGACTACTAGTAAATGATGGGAAGTGGATTGGTGAGCACTTCTGCCAGATCCCTCAGTACCCTTGGGTGGATCCCATCCAGCTTCATAGACGTGTGTCTATCTAGGTGCTGTAGCATGTCCCTCACCATTTCCCCTTGGATTATGGGGGCTTCACTCTGCTCCCTGCCCCCATCTGCTAGCTCAGAGGTCTGGGTATGCAGGGAACAGCTGGTCCCACTAATAAAGACCAAGGCAAAGAAGGCATTAAGTACCTCAGCCTTCTCCTCATCCTTTGTCACCATGTTACTGCCCTGTCTAATAAAGGATGGAGATTCTCCTTAGTCATCCTTTTATTATTAGTGTATTTAGTGTATTTTTTTTATTGTCCTTAACATCCAAAGCCAGGTTAGGTTCTAGTTGGGCTTTGGACCTTCTAATTTTCTTCTTGCATAGCCTTATAACATCTTTGTAGTCTTCCTGAGTTCCCTGCCCCTTCTTCCAAAGGCCATAAACTCTCCTTTTTTCTGAGTTGCAACCATATCTCCCTGTTCAGCCAGGCCGGTCTCTTTCCCCGACAGCTTGTTTTTCAGCACATTGGGCCAGCCTGCTCCGGCACCTGTAGGACTCGTTTAATACTAATATAGAATACTAAAGGGCCTGAAACACAAGAATATGGCACAAAGGTACAGAAAAATGAAAACCAGAGCTGAGTTGCCTGCTAATTACCTGCCCACTGGGTCACAGAGACTCCTCCACATGGTGCTGTCTACTCAGGAATTCTATTTTGCAGAGCTGAAGAACCCCTTACCTGCCTTTTAAAATCTTTCCAACTTACCTAAAAAAAGATAAAAGAGCACCTCTCCTTGGTTGCTGTAGGCACCTGAAACAATATTTACTCACCTCCTACTGATATCAGTTCAGGAATATGGCATTGGAACAGAAATGCCTTTCAATTAGGGTCCCAGGCTACTGGTTACAGGTCTACACAAGGGACAGCTACAGTTAATTCCCACGTAATCGCTTGCTTATACTTTGAAATTTCATCCTCGTATCATAAGAAAAGCATCTGAATTTAATAAATGGAATTACCAGATACTCAGAAGTCTTTCAGCCTGATCTATTCTGATTATATAAAATGATATTCAATAATAAACTGTAAAGTAGACTTTAATTAAATAGTCAGTAATGCTTTGTATGTTTCAGTTCAATTTCTAATTCCACCTAGTTCATCGGCTCAGGCCTAACTTTCCAAAGGGGTATTCTAAATTGAACTGATGGCTAGAGTTAATGGCTTATTTCTTATCAATTTAATCTCAATGTATTTGATCTCAAATGTTCTATAAACAGAAAACGTTTCTCCTATGCACATAAAGATATATGTGCAAGGCCAGGACATTTTAATGAAGTCTTAATTCTTATCTATTTTATGAAAACAAAACCATCTCCCAGTCAATACTGAATTTGCAAGCAATGATCAGACCACAGTTCATTATGTGGTCTGATCAATGTGGATGTTCATTCCATCAGAGAGTGTCAGGTCCAAGGAACAATGACAAGGCACGCCTATTTATGCTGACTAATATTTAACACATTTTTTTCATTGTGCCATTTTGTGGCTGGGATGATAAATTTCCATGCAAAGTCATGCAGAAGATAGTGGTTCAAGCAAGTGTGAACCTAAATGCAACCTAATTTCATGCATCTTCACTTTCAAGCCTAGTCTTATTGGTCATAAAGTCACATTTTTCATACACAAGCAAGAAAAGAACTAAATTCTACTAAAAGCTAAAAACAACCTGGCACTTAAAACTCAAGTTTTCATCAGAAAACCTAAAAGGTCAATTTCTGCTCAATTTCCTGTTATTACTTATGTTCAAACTTGTCATGACCGCAGTGAAGCTGAGCATTTTGGCACATAACTCTTGCTCACATCCATAAACCAGGCCCCATTCTTAAGGCTCCTCAGGTGTTTACTGTAGCAGGTTTGCTCCTAACAACATCCAGTGCACTTCCAGTCCCAAATACAGAATAAAGCGGAGCAGCCACTGGCATTTCCACTCAAAAACCCAACAAAACAAACAAAGACAGGCATTAATCCCAATGTTGTTTCCTGAGACCCAAAATAAGTGCCCCCCTCCCATAGGAACTCATGAAATTGCTCTGAAAAGGTGCTAGCATTTTATCAAACTCATAAGCTTTGCTATTTTATTCTGATTCTAAAGTCCTGGAACTAAAGTAAACATCTATGCCAAAAAACCCAAGTACCTAGATAAGAATAAACTAGCATTCACACAACTTTTTTGTGATGGGTCCCTCATAAAACGTGAAGGTAAATAACGTTTTATTTACCTTTAAAAAAACACAGGGTTTTTTTTCTTCTTAAAAGTAGAATTTCACTCCAAAATGCTAATTCCACCTCTTCTAGCAATTCTAGATTTTATGCTCAAAGAATTCCCCTAGTGTTATCAAAACATTCATCTTTCTTAAAAATATGGTACAAATAACATTCAGATACTCCACAGGGATGTAGAAGGACAGGGTTTCTCTCCAGAGATCTCTTACTCAACAGCTCTGGCTTGAAAAAGCAGCCCAGGAGTGTGCAAAGCTTTGGTGTCAGCTCTGCACATAGATCAAATCAACTACACCAGCGATTTTACCCAAAGCAGACAGTGTTTTACAACAATCAATGGTCAGACAATGTAAATAGATTCTCTCTCAAAATAATATTTATAATACAGGAGAGTGTTATTGCCTCACCAAACAGGAAATAAACCAAAATTGGCTAAAGCCAGCTACGACTGCTCAAGACAATGAAGAAAACCAATGTATGAAAAGTTATCAGTAGCAAGGAATTAGGCTTATTTTGATTTTCTACTCTAGCCTTTAGTCTAAAAGAGGATCTTTTTAATCAGTTCTGTTATTAGTAGATTTGTTCAAATTGATTTTTAAACCCAAGCCCTGACATTAATCACAAACATGTTAGGTAATTGCTTAAAGCCAATAATTGAATTAAGCACCTGTCTAGCAGCATTAGCAACAAGATCTAAAACAAAAGTGTGAAAGAAAAGCCAGTACATTAAATGAAAGTCATCATTAGGATAAAAGTACAGATACAGGATTTATTTTTTATCTTGAAATAAATACAAATTTAGATGATCTTTTTCTGACATAAGGAGAAAAGTAAGGGGCCATTAACTCAGTGTCTGTTCCTTCCAATCTTTGAGTAGAAAACCAAATTTGAATTACTTTTCATCAGACCACCCATGCTGTAATTTCCCTGTACTGCTATGCTTTCTTGCCATGTCACATTGGAGTGAAAAGGGATGAAAAACATTTCTAGATTTTTACTTTCTTTCAGCTGTTTGACTATAAAAGTGCCCAAAAGGCCTTAATATATCTTCAGAACATCCTCATGAGACGGTACAGTAATTTTACCATATTCCTCATTGAGAATATCAAACCAGAGAGGTTAGGCCCCTTACCATCCCCGCAGAGTAAACCTGCAGTAGAAACATCCCGAGATCCACCTTTCCCGGATGCTATTCCAATGCTCTGCTCTACAAGGCTAATTTAATACTTACACCCAAAGACCACAGATATCAACATACACTCTAGAGACCTTTTTCTTCCTATGCCACTTTAAAAAGTGAATTTCAATATTATTGTTTAGTTAGTAACCAAATAATTAATTGAAGTTGCTCAATTATAAGAACTTTCAAGCTAGAACTTGATTTGTTTTCCCTATCCTAGCAGTCAGATTCCACTTCTGACACTCGATAGACCAAACTCATTTGCAACCAGTAAACGAAAGCAACTTCAGACAAGTAACTATTGCCTATGTGGGAAAAAGTCAATCTCAACTGTCACCAACATATTTGCTCAGTTAGTTCACATCTGCAAAACTTTACTTTTACAATCCACCCAGATGGAGGGCACGACAGGCTGTAATAGGAACAAATTAAACAAAAAACTCAGTTGCTCAACATATATTGTATTCTCCTGTCAGTGCAGATCACCGACTAATGCTCTTCTCAGATCAGTAACCCACGCTTCCGTTGCCCCCTTGACCTCAATCAACTAAATATCTCCATGCCTCACTTGCTGAAAGAGAAAAAAGGGACCTACTGCTCTACAGAAAATCAGATAGGTTAAATCAAGTAGATGCGTGGGTCCTACAAGAAAAAAACCCAACAGTCCAAATGTGCAAATATTTAATTCAGTTCAAGTAAAAGAACTAATCCACAACTGAAAGCCTGTAGTAGCCTGTAATAGCTGACAGCAACAATGCAAACCTTAAATCATTTCACACAAGATTAACAAAGGATGCACTTCTCTTGGGTATTCCTTATCCTCAAGTAAGAACCATTCCAGAAATATTATCTCGTTTTCTAACATACTATCAGTAAGTATTTTTGGGGCATCACGTGTATTAATTGTCACTACTAATGATACTATTATTTTCCCTAGGAATTTGCAGTCAAGTTGTGAAAAGCCAAAACGTACCAGTTCCCTTGCTTCTTCGAGCTGTTTCTCAACATTTGCAACCATCTGCTTCTTCTCATCTGAAACAGAATTGTGAAAATACCAATGTAATTGTGCTCTTGCCACGAAAGAAAAACATACTATTCCAAAAGCTTCTACATATCGGTTAAAACTGACTCAAAGGATTTATTCTGTGTGACATCATCACGTGCTACAATGCTCACAGTAGTAATTTCCAAAAAAAAAAAAAAAAAAAAAAAAAAAAAAAAAAAAAAAAAAGAGGACCCTGGAGAATCCTTGAAGCCTTCTGCCTTGTTATACAGCATTTGTGAGTTAGGAAAGCACTTGGGGCTGCTCCAGGTGTAGGAGTTATCTCTCAGCTGGGCACTTGCTGGGTGTCTGCAAATGCAAGAGAAGGCACATACTTTTGCTAAATGGAAAAAAACCCGATGGGTTAAGAACAAAAGGCTTATCCTGTTTATTTGCCAAGTACAAGATGCACAAAGGCACTTCTAATGAATCCAGGTACTGAAGAAAAATGAGGTTTTCATTCCCCTGCTGGGTTTAGAACCCTGTTTCTTCTGCTTCAACAGAAACAGAATGAAATCCTATGGGAATTACAAGAAAACCATTGTCTACTATTAGCAGTAAAAGTGCAAATTAGTAATACAAGATGAAAATAAAAAAAAATTATAAGCTATATGTAGTGATCATCCTCTGCCAGGTTCCCCAACAAGATTATGTTGCAGCTATAGAGAGTAAGTCTGACTTTTGACCTGCCTTTAACCATCCATTCTCAGGCAGGGAATCCAATAGGAACCAGGAAATGAGATTCTGTGTCCCATCTGCCAAATATTCCAACTGCTTGACTATTTGGTTTGTTATATTATAGAAGGGGACTTTATGAGTAATAACCAGTAACTGGATAACAAAAACTACCCGTATTGCTTAATTAGTGTGGGCTGTCAGGGTCTGCAATCCCACCATTCACACCACCTCATGCCCCTCTCATGGCCCCATCTTCCACCCTTCTGACTGTAAATCCACACATTCTCTCAATGAAGTCACCAACAAGTCTCTGAACAAACACCACTTTACACCACTGTTCATCTGAAACCAAGAGCATCGTGAGAGATCTATGCTGGTGGTTTGCCAGATGAAGCAAATAAAATGTAAATTGCATACAAGTATCCCCAGTCTTTGCTCCCCAGAGATCTTGATGGATAAGTCTGTGTTGGCACAAGGGATTTTTATTCTGTAACTTTACTTTTTGGGGTTTGGGGTTTTCGTGGGTTGTTTTTTTTTAAGCCTGAATTCCTCTACTTCTCTTCCACATGATCTCTTTGTATCCTAGAACTGACTCGTTAAAGACCAAAAGAGACTATCTGATGATCTCCTTTCATCCTCTGCACGTCACAAGCCACTGAACTTCAAGAGGGACGTGCTTTATTAAACGTAGTTTAGCTTTATTTTTAAGCAAACTTGGTGCCATAGGCAGGAATCAGGGAGTGCTGTGGTAGCAACTAAAACCAGAATTTCTGCCATATAAAGAAAAATGTGCCCTTAAAACAATCTTCCTTAAAAGCAACAGACACATTTCTGAAAGGACTATATTGCTACTGAGCGTTTGGGGAAGCACCCCCAGCATAAGTAATGTTTCAGCACCCTGCATTACATTTCCATGGGCCCATCTACTCATTTACCCAAGATACTCCACATTCTCATCTACAGACACGTGAACATCATGACCTGTCCTTCTCCAGTTACACACATGCAGCTCTGCCTGCACAGAGGATCAGGTTCAGGAACATCCTTCCACCTTTAATATATAATGCAGAGATCTTCCCAAATAACCAGTTATGCAAGGACTAGAAAAGCTGTCCTCTGAGGATAAAACAGTACATCTGGCAAAACATAGCTAATATAAAATGTTAAAGAACACTGAAGCCCTTTGAATAAAGGGAACTCTACCAGTGACACAAGTGAGAAGTTAGAGCTCACCTCTAAATCCTCCCAGAGTTCCCCTTCTTATCCTTGAAAGGGGCCCAGAATTTCATCAAGCAATCCTCTCTACAAAGTTAAAGCCATGGAAAAACAGCAAATCTGGAATTCACACTGCCACAGCGGGTGGATTCCACGGCAGAAGTTGCAGGAAATGCTCATCTCTGTGCAACACTTTTTGTTCCCTGTTAGCAATATCTTTCTTTAATTCCCCACCAGGTTCTCATGACATCCAAGCCAGAAAATGTAATGGTAAATGATTTATCTTCCTAACGTAACTAAGCACAAAAGAATAGAGAATCTGCTACTTGTTTGCCCATGCATTTCCATTCTCCTACCCAGCATCCCAAAACATCTCTGTTCTTTCCTTCATTTGGAATCAGGCAAGATGAAGACGGACAAAAGGAAAAAGAACGTAAGATATGGAACACACAAGACCATTTTATTGAAGCTGAAATAAAAATTAAAAATAAAGCAGCAGAAAAAACCTGTACTGTAGCAATTTCAGTATTGCCCTGAGTTTTACTGAAATACAGTCTCCATACACATTAAGCAACATGAAATGTAGGGATATAAAGTTGGTGTTTTAGGGAAATTTCATGCTGTACAAATGCCATGTGTAATTGTGATTACAAGAATTCTTAGTGCTCCACTGACAGGAAGATCTTACCTACCCACAGAGATATTAACGTATGGACCTGTGGTAGCAAAAACTCATTAGTATACAAGGACATGTGGCTAAAACTGCTCCCATAAAATTGAGGAGGTATTCAAATTACTTCAATGGTTTAGTTAATTATACTTTATGCAATTCCAGAGTTGCATTTTAACATCATCCCAGATTTATCAATACCTAATCATCCATCTGGTGACCAGAGCAACTGCTGGGAGCAAGACCTGCTGAAAAGAGGCCTTTGCTGTTCCTTCAAATGCAGAAGTGTGAGCGGGGACATGGCAACACCCTGGCACTGCAGCTTTGGAGCAGTATCTTCACCCATTTCCAGGAAAGCAGCTGAACTTCTAGCAACTGCATGAAGTCCCAAAGCAGGAAGGGGTGGCAGGACCCAGCAGGGTCACTTCAGGAAGGAAAAACAAGCTTACCAGAGCATAACTATCACCCACTCGGTTTTGCTTTCCTCTTTTCCTCTAGCTGCATCCATGTAAAATCCCAGTGGGAGTATGCTGCCTGGAGCCATTTGCCTGCAGAGCTGCCAGTACCTCTAGGCTGATATCAGCAACAGAAACATGAGATGCTTCAAGATTGTCAATCAGAATGCACGTGCTGGAACGGGTTTTCAAACCACTCACTTTCAGTTTTACTGCCACGGGTAAGTTAAGGAAACAACTTATTTCATCCCCATACAATCCCCATACAAAGGAGGGCACAATGTCCACTTGCTCAGAGGCTGCAGACGAGGTCAGAGTTACTCAGAGTAGCAGAAGCTTGCTACCAATCTAGTAGATTGGGACAAACAAGTTATGATCCAATTAAAGATCCTTATTTTACTAACTGTATTATTCCACTATGTCTTAGGCACAATCTGCCTACTTGATCATTTCCTTAAATACATTCCATTATATGAAAGGATTAAAAGGGTTTTTTAAATAGTTTTTCCCTTAATTCAGAATTGATAATAACCTTTAAAGAAAACAAAGAACAATGTTCTATCAAACATATCTAAATTTAGAACAGAATTTTTGTCTCCACCTTGCCAGAAAGGATGTCCTAAAGAAAATATTGCATTTAGCATGTATAATTTAACTGGTCAAATTCACACAACATGGATAAAAACTGGAAATAAAGATGTTTAGTTTGTTTTTTTTTTTTTTTTCCCCTCCAGATAAGGACTGCAAACAAACAAACATTCTGTGTTTGTACACAAGGCTGTATCACTTTGTTAAAAGAAACAAGCTTTTACTATATTTTCCTCAGTTCTTTCAGCTTTGCCCTTGCATTAGTCACTGTTTTGTCACACAAAATACAGCAGTTAAAGAAAGGCAGAAATCTGCCTGTCAGTGTAGAAAGGTAACATGGCACTATTTTGATCTCACAACCAATGAAGGGATTAAAAAAATCTGGACCAAGACCAATTCACTGCATGTGGAATTGCTTCTTTTTATTAGTACATACCGAGGGAAAGGTTGAGTAACAAAGTGCTTCAGTTCATTTTGCTACGCTGGCTGAAGTACTTCACACGTTCACTAATTTGCCTGAAGTTACTGTCCAACAGCAGAGACAAATGGAACAATATTTCTCCGGGTTACGAACCCGGGTTCAAAAGGCACATCATAATGAGCCAGACCTGAAAGGCAGGCGGTAAACACCAGTACAGGGGTACAACAGAAAATTAAAGGTGGGACTTTCTTCAGCTAAATCTGTCAAAGACTGAAATACAGTGCTTTGATTGCCCAGCACAAAATGCAGGTATTGAGTACCAGAAGAATAACAGCACTCGAATCTGAAAACATCATGACCCTTAGAAAAAGACTAAGTACCATCATTTGTGCTCTCAGAACAAATCACTCTCACATCAAGCAATCAAAACACATATAAAAAAACCTGGTAAAACCACAAGAGAGACGTTTTTCTGAAACACTGAGAAATATTAATAAAACATATCAGCCAATGATCTTCATTCTTCAAAGACCTGCAGCAGCATCACAGAAATTCTATTTAAAAGCCCTTTCCCAATTTAGAACACTTTAATTCTCCAGATGACGTTCGCTTCAACAGAAGACATATCTTCCCAAGACAGTCTATTGTCCCTGCAGCTTATTGTTTCTGTAGTATCAGAGTGCCTTTGTTACATTTCTTGCTGAACTATTTATGCTTTTGTGACAACAGGATTGTTTGTAGAGCCATCATCCTCCTAGAACACAAGACAGCATCAAGTCCTGACAACACCGAATGCGGGAACGTTGCAAAAAAGATTTAACCAGTATTTCTCCAGTTCAACTGAATGTGCAGCTTACAGCAGGTCCATCTTGGGCAGCAGAAGGAAATAAACCAGTCACTAGACTTCAGGAGATCTCTCTCTGTATTACGCGGTAGTAGCACAAGTCCTTACACCTTTCATCCTGCTTCTTCCAGCGGGGAGGAAGAAGGCCATCAGCAATCTCTCTCAACTCACTGCTGCTGCTGAAAACTGCCACTGCATCTCCTCACGTCCCCCTCCCACCTCACAATCCTCTTTCTGAGGCTCTCCCAGCCATCTCCACAAGAACTAACTGGAACTCCTGGTGATGAAGAAGCAAAGATCTTGCAAATATTCCTATTAAGAAACAAGGGGAAAATGTGTATTTAAAATATTTCTGATTAATATGCTCAGCATAGTCAGAGATTTTTATTTTCCAGGTGGTCAAATGCCTCTATTAGCTAAGACTGCAATTTGGTTTTAAGTTGCACATGAATTTTTTGCTGACGAAAGATAGAACGGCCCTGAAAACTGAAGCAATGCACTCACACGTAAATGTACAGTGCAAGAAGTAGCTATAATGCAAGCCAGTCCAAACCATGTATGACTAGCCTCAAATCCTAACATGGAAAAGCCACTTCTTAAAAAAAAATAAAATAATTAACCATTGCCTTATCTTGAGGCTGTTTAGCCCAGTACCACACTGCTGGTCCCACAGTGAACATCTATTCTCTTTCCTCTGAGAGGAAGACAAATTCTAAAAATAAAAAACCCAAACCCTTCTAAGGGCCACATAAAAGAATCACAGTTTCAAAGCCTGCTGCTTCTAGGCTATGTCACTGTTAAAGACAATACTCTTTAAATATCTTGTATTTAAGCTTCAAAAACTCCTTAAGTGAATAAGGGAGACTGATTCGAGAAAATGATTATGGAAATCCACTAGCATCAAGCAGAACATTCCTGCTACTACTGAACAGACACCTGTGATTTCCATAATCTATACTATTAGGAAATTAAATCTCTATTCTTTTTCCACAAGCTCACTGTGTAGCATTACTGATTTTCAGAACAAAAATCTACATGTATTTATGATGTCTTCCTGTTCCTACAAGAGGTCCTTAAATTTATTCTGTTTAAAAGTGAACAGTCCTTTGTGAGGCAGTGGGTAATGCTGCCTTGATTAGGTACGTTACATTGGGGAAGAATTCACTGCATCCCCTCAGTAAGTTGTTCCAGAGACCATTTACAGGTTAAATATAATTTCTGAGAAAACTAAATTACACCAGCTCTACGTTTCAATCACTGGAACTCTTTGATTCTCTCCTTTCTTCATTTTGTAAATCTGTTACAAAATGGAAAAAGCTTTCTACCTCATAAGTACCTGCAGACTGTGACTCAATTATTGTTTCTGTTAAACGGATGGAAAGGCATAGTTTCCTGTCCTTTAATCATGCTTGTGATTGGTCACAGTACCCCAATTTATCAAAAGACTTTTTACCTTGCTAAGATTGCAATTAGACATAACCTTCCAGAACCAAACTGATTTTTTTTTAATTCAAAATCCCCCCTTGTTTAAGCATTTTGGATATTTAGATATATTTTGGACCTCTGAATTACTGTTGCACTGAGATAATGCGTTTTAATTGACCACCTACCTCAAATCCTGTTTAGAGTCATTACTTCATCACTTCATGATGCATTTCCCACTCTAAAAGTAGGCTGTTATTCTTTGGTCCTGGAGGCATGATACTTTTTCCTTTAGTCATATGGAAAAGTATACCATTAGAGTGTGTTTATTGCCCCCTTATGTGATACCCACTCCCTCAGTTTAAGCATCCTAAAGCTTTGGGAAAAATGCGTAGGAAGCAGAGGCAGAAATATGTAATGACTTGAGAAAAGAAGAAGCACTAATAAAGCTAAGATGAAAAATCCACTCGTTTCAGCTTCCTTCTGTCTCGTACTAAGAGTCCTGTACTAAGGCACCGATGTATGTGTGCTAGAAGACTCAGCTAGACTGGTTAAAAAGCTTTCTACTCTAACACTCTTATTGACATTCCTGTCTCTACTGCAGGGATACATTGTGAGTTAGACCATGAATGCTGCAGGCTCTTGACAAACGCATTCAAGTAAATGAACACTGATTTCTTTGAACCTGCTCCTACATGTGAGTCACCAAGTCAATTATCCCAATCAAATATTTTAACAGCAGGCAGTAAAAAATGCAGATTCGGATTAAATCATGCACAGATTCTGTTTATGCCACATGAAAGAGACTTGATTTCCACGACTGATGTTGCGGTACAGGCACATTAATCAGCATCCAGTAGTGATACTGGTACAGGCATCACCCCCTGACCCCTGTGCTGTTCAGCCCTTCAGCTGTACAGGCACAACTTTTCGTGGCCCACAGCAAGTCAGGAGGGAAGGGCCGACCCTCACAGCCCACCAGCAAGTGATATTCTGTCAGGTTATTCTTAATAAACTCCAACAGACAGCTCGCTGCCCGAACAGAGGGAGGTGAATCCTGACTCTGCTGTGTGAGGAGCAAGACGACACATTGGGGTGACGGGACACAGTGACAGACCACGCTAAAACCACACGAAAACAGGCCCCGCCACCACCCCAAACGCTTGTTGATGGGAAGCCGGAGGCTCCGGGAGCCGGAGAGGCTCTTACAGCCGAGCAGGACAGGCCTGTGGTGCGGAGCGATAGTCGCGAAGGCAGGCAGCAACGCCGGTGGGGGCCTAGAGCACCGGGCGACGACGGCCTCTCCGCGGCCGGGCCAGCAGCTCCCTCCCCCCGCCGCCCACCGCTCACCTCCTACCAGCTTCGGCACCTTCCCGATCCTGCCCGTGATCTCAGCCGTCAGCACCGCGAAGTCCTGCTCGTAACTCTCGAAATCGGAGGACATGGCGGCGGCTCCGAGGGAGGAGGCGACAGTGCTGGGGAGGAAGCGGCGGCGACGGTGCACTCGCTGCCCAGAACGCTGCACTCAGCCAGCCGCCCTCAACCACTCCGCACCCAGGCGCTTCCGCGTTCTGCTCCCCGCAAAGGCGTCCCCCCCACCTCCCAAAGCCTCACCACAGGTTCCGGGAAGACTTTCCATCCCCGCTCAGGTGCTTTTAACGAGAGCGACCCAGCGCCCCGCCGCCGCCCTTTGGCGACCTTCGCTTGAGGGTGGCCCGCTCACGCCCGGCAACTCACCCCCCGCTCTTGTAATCCCACTCCTTTAGTGCTGGCGGGGACAGTGAGACGTTGTTTCCCGGCGGGACTCTATTGCCAACGGACCGCCGGGGGGCGGTGGCTGATTCGGAGACGCCGGCTCCGCTCCCCTCGCCTCACTGGGCCGGCGGGGCGGGGCTGAGGCCCGCCCGGCCCCGACACCGCCCCTTCCCCTTCCTCAGGGCCCTCCCGGTCTCTTGGCAGCTGGCGGGACGGCGGGAGCCATGGGCGGCTGCGAGGCGGCAGCGGGCGGGCGGCGGTAGCGGTGGCCATGGGGTGGCTGGGCCAGGCGCGGCGGCTGTGCCACTGGGGGCCGCTGGTGGCCTTGGCCGTGGTGGCCGTGTGCTCCGCCACCGCCATGGCGGACGCCGCGCTGTGGTACTGGCCCCTGGATACTGCCGGGGGAAGTGTCAACTTCATCATGCTCCTCAACTGGACCGTCATGATCCTCTATAACTACTTCAGCGCCATGTTTGTTGGTCCGGGGTACGTCCCGCTGGGGTGGACGCCGGTAAGCCCTGGCTCTCGATGGATCGCCTCATCTCCGGGGCGGGGGTGGTGGTGTCCGGCGGGCCTGTCCTGGTGCTGGGGTCGGCCGTTCTGAGCGGAGCATGTGTGGGGATCGGAGGAGGCAGAAGCTGCCTGTTTTTTGATTCCACTATTTCCCCTTTCTCCCTGAAGAATGCAGCCACCCCCTCGGGCCGCTCCTTCCTCCTTATCTTGTTTCAACATCTTCGCTTTCTGCCGCTCTTCCTCTTTGTTGCTGCTTCCAGCGTTTCCAGTGGGTTCCAGCTTGCTCCATCCCTTTCTTGTTCTGTCAGTTAAGGCAGGCCGGGGCTAACCGGTAGCGCTTCTTTGTTGGCAGCAATCGTGATGTTTTCTAGCTCCTTCTCAAAGCGAAACAACAGGAAACCAGCGCTTCTGTTAACCAGGAGTGAGAACTTCAAGGTTATCTGCACGCTCACACGCACGCTGTTGTGTTGAAGACTTTGCTGTTAGTAACAAGAAGAGTTTCATTTAGCATGTTTAAGGTCGTTTTTTTTTTTATGTGAGCCTGAAAAATCACGTGTTTATCTTATGTTCAACACAGTGTTATAAGGCGAGGTAGAAATTTTGCATCATCTTTAGTTCGGTAATCTCTCGGAAGGAGTAGTGTTCAAAGACCACAGTGGTACAGGCTCAGGATGTCAAGAGCAGGCCAGCATTTGTGTTCCAGTGGCGTGATAAAAAGATTAGTGGTTATCACATTTCTAATATTTCTCAGAACAGAGGCTGGTGAGAAGAGGATCCTAATGCAGTCCTGGCAGGAGAACTGGGTATTCTGCTTTGTGAACAGAAGATTTTGGCCAGCATTACCATTTGTTATCTACAAGTCTCTCTGTCATCTTGCTGTAGTTGGTGTATGTGTGTGTGTAAGAGAGGGAGGCAAGGAAGAGCTAGTTGAATGTTAACACTAAGCAGTACTGTATGCTAGTAGTTAGCCTGGGTTGGCTTGGGGTATAAAATGGAGAGATAAGGTGCACAAGCTTTTTTTTTTATTATTATTATAAAGGCCTCATGCTGGTTTTTACTCTCAGAACTTGGCACTATGAAACCTTGCTTGTATACTTATTCTTTCTGATGGAAGAACTGTTTATTTCTTTTAGCAGCTAGAGCTTTCAACAGTGAGAGATGGCAGTGTTGATAGCCAAGAGATTATTTCATTTTGGTTTTTTCTCTCCTCACCACCTACCATTAAATAGGGTTGGGTTATGAGACACACCCTGTCAGAAGAAAGCAAAGATGCTTAGGTTAGGAAAGTGCCAAGATACAAGATATATATGGCTGTAGAATTATTTATGTCTCTAACATGCCTGTTTTTCTGTTTAAAGGAAAAATCTCAGGATTGCATGTATCTCCAATACTGTAAAGTGTGTCAGTCTTATAAGGCACCACGTTCACACCACTGTCGAAAGTGTAACAGGTATTGTCTTTCTTTACAATTGTTTTAAGTTCACATTAAAGCAGCTTCTAATCTAATGATGAGCTATTAATGTAATTTATTCTTCCAAGTCTTGTATTGTGCATTTTTAAAAGATTTCCATATGAACTCTATACCTGATGCAAATATTTCCACTTTCTGGTTGTATGATTTCTGTACGGTTTTATTGTGTTGTAGTTTAATAAATAAATCTGCCTTTATTTCTTTTTGGCTTGAAAGCAGTTCCTCTTAGGAACTTTTTGACAGTATCTAAAAATCTTTCAGTCCTTTGTAAATTTTGAGTCCAAACATTCACCTACTCAGGGAGTAGAAAAGCCCATTTTTTCCACATGAGCATTAAACATTGATTTCAGTGGAAACTTTGAACTGTTCTTTACCCTTCTCTAAAGGGTTTTTTTTTTCTGTCTGAGGAGAGCCTGCATGTGCAAGTGAACTGATAAGCCTTTTGGGTCAACTTAAAAAGTTTGTGCCTTGTTATGTGTTAGTTTTCCAACAGGCTTGTTTTGAGCTAAATGATGGTTTTATTATAAATAGCTGCACTAGAATTTAATGCAGCTTGAAGAAAAACAAGCCACTTCAGCTGTCTGCAGTCCAGGCTGTAGTTGGGTTTATCTTGGGTTTACTGGGCAGGTCCTCCTCTGAAGGACTGTTGGAGAACAGGGCAAAAGGATATTGCAGCATACACATTCATTTGTTGTTTCTATAAACACAAGATACGCAGTCAGTGCACTTTTAGGAAGTAAAGACTGAAACTGTAGAGCAGTGCTGTAATTTGCTTGCATCGTCCTGAGATTTAATATTAGATCCTTTTCCTTGAGTGACAATCTTTACAGTGAGGACTTAGCAGAAAACGGCAACAGATCCTGAGGATTGTCTTTGCAAAAGCAAGTTCTTTAAATGATTTATGTTTTGTCAGATAAATACACCAGCAAAAACTGTAGCACATCCTCCAAATCATTTTGCTGATGTGCATTAGGAATTTTGCTGATGTGCATTAGGAATTTTCTACTCTTGGGGCAAAGTAATTAATTCTGCACGTATTTCTAGCCTGTTGCAGTGAAGTTGGTAAGTTAAACCACCACTGAAAGGTTTCTCTGCAATGGCAAGTTTCAGTGCATGAATGGAGTCACTTCTTGTGGCTTACCTGAATGGGGTGAGGTCTCTAGCTAAGATCTAGGAACTTCTTCAGAAACACTTGTGCTGCTAATTAGTGTTCAAGAACTTGTACAGTGGCAGCTGAGCATATGCTAAAGCAGAACAACTAATTCTTTAAAAGGGAGAAACTGAACTTCCTACTGGGAATGGACTAGTTTAAAAGATGAGGTCAGTAGTTCCAAAACAGTAAATTATTATTTTCAGAGGACCTGGATATTTGTGTAATTCAATCCTTTGTTTGTCATTTAAGTCTGATGCAGATCAACTCCAACATCATAATTTGTGACTTTTATACCTGTTAAGGTGCAATCTGGGATGTGGACAAATCTTTTGTCTGGTGTTTTTTTGCACCTCTAAGCTGAACCAAAATAACTAGCTTTGCATTGAAGGCAAGAGTGTCTCTAGGGGTGTTTATGCTTGTTAAATAGATTTTGGAACAGACTTCTAGTGGTGTAAGGTCAATACATAGCAACTGATGGAGCTACTACACTTCTGTCTCTATATATCTGCATATGCTCTTTCTGCAAGTATTTCTCAGGGGACTTGCTATTTCCTTTATTTTCCTGGTGTGCTTATTTAAAAGAATTGGCAATAATATTAGTGCTTATTGTGTTGATAGTTCTTAGGCTTCCCATTCTAGGCCTCTGTCTCCTGGCTCTGGAATGTAGTGGTTATTAGCAGCTAGCAAGTTTGAGTGAAGAGGGAGGAGTGGTAATTAGAGAGGGTAGGACCTGGGAGCACTCTTTGCTTTGCTTTCTTTCACTCTACAACATGAAACATCTTCATAATAGAATGAAACATGCTTCTTAAATAGCATCAAAAAAAAAGACGCTGTTGTGTTGATCTGTTGGAAATGAGTGAGTTTAAATGAATGAATGGAGGCTGAGTAGTACAAAGTTACTTGTACTTTTCTTTGTGATTTTTTGAAAATTATAATAAATGCCTTTTATATTAATAACTACTTATTATTCACAGATGTGTCATGAAAATGGATCACCATTGTCCTTGGATCAACAACTGTTGTGGATACCAGAATCATGCATCTTTCACTCTGTTTCTCCTCTTAGCTCCACTAGGATGTATTCACGCTTCTTTCATATTTGTTATGACTATGTACACTCAGCTTTACAACAGAGTAAGAAAATACAATTAAGTGCTTAAAATATTATTTAAGTCAGATGGGTGAGTTATTTTTGGAGGTATAAGATTGTTTGGGTTCCTGTGGAAAAGCAGCATGTGGAATTCCTTGTCGTTCTTTCAACATGTGCACTCAGTTCTGCTTTCTGCCTGTGAAAAGTATGTTCATTGGAGGCAGATTCAGAGAAAGTTGTTTTTATTTTCTTTCCTTCCCCCCACATTGCTTTTCGTAATCACTGGGAGTTTCCTAGAGCTTTGCATTATCTAAAGACAGTTTCTGAGTAGTACTTTGTATAGAGAGGGACAGGATGTGTTTTGGCTGGCACAGAAATTAGCTGCTATTCATTTCCAACACACAAGTTAGATGCTATTTTCTTCTGCTTGCCACTTCTTGAGAATTGTATCTTTTCTTCAAGGGGACAAAAAAAGTACTTTTTTTTATGTTGGATTTGTTTTTAAATGGGAAAACTTAACTGCAGCAACAGTGGGCAAAACCTGTTCTGGAATATATCCCTTATCTCAGATCTGTGGCTACGATTATGAGCTTTGATTACAGCCTTTGTGGTTGCAATGAAGAGCTTTAAAACATCAAGTGAGTGTAACAGATGAAGTCTGTGTGTTGTATTTGCAGAGCAGTAACATTGAGAACTGCTGCTAAAGCTTTCAGAGGAAAACCTGCAGCATTTCCACTGAAAAAGGATACTGTGCCACGCAAACATTTTCTATCTGAACCTGGTGAATGCTTTTCTGTTAATGTGCCAGAGGCCAGACTGGGCTTTTTGCAGATTTTAGGCCTAACTTCTTGTGGAGGTTGCAAGTTGGCAGTTTTGGTTTAGCTTTCCATCTAGAGAAGGCTGACATACTGCAAAGAATATATTTCTGAAAAAGTCTTTTGAATACTTTCCTTCTTCTGGTAATTATTCCATTTGCATTATAAGCCTGTCAGAAGTCGGGCACCTGCCTTCAGAGCCAAATTTCCTATTGGCAATTTGTTTTGTTTCAGCTGTTGGAATGTTCTAGAGCTGAACGGTGATATTTTCCCTTTGCAGATATCTTTTGGATGGAGTTCTGTAAAGATTGACATGAGTGCAGCCAAGAGAGACCCTCGGCCCATTATTCCCTTTGGGCTGTCTGCATTTGCTGCATCTTTATTTGCCTTAGGACTGGCATTAGGAACAACTATTGCCGTTGGCATGCTGTTCATTATCCAGGTGAGTTTACAGCTTCTGTTACAACAAAAGTTAAAATCTGTAAGTTTTGCCTGGATGTGGAGCAGTAACAGAATTCAGATTTGAGATAGGAGCAGATGTTTAGAGCTTACGTTGTGTAACTTTTCGAGGGGTTTATGTTGATTTCTCCCAATTCCTCTGTTGTTACCACAGTTATATTTTTCCTCATGGGAGAACTTGGAGCTGAAAATGTGATGAGCTAAGGAAACATGAGATGGGCTCTATAAACTCTCTGGAAAAGGCAAAATATTTGCTATTTCAGGA
This sequence comes from Nycticryphes semicollaris, assembly GCA_013400055.1. NCBI lineage: Eukaryota > Metazoa > Chordata > Aves > Charadriiformes > Rostratulidae > Nycticryphes > Nycticryphes semicollaris. The sequence continues at coordinate 336,182 of VXBJ01000662.1, forward strand.
GTACATGCCCCTATCCCTGAAAATAGGTATAAACATGCCTGATACATTACTTTAAATGTTTGGGATCTCTGGAAGGAAACAAAAATGTGTATTTTAAGCATAAACTGAAATACTATGTGATACTGTCTTATATAATTCTGGAGAATAGCATTAGCATGTATCTGTGCCGAATCTGAATTTTGAATGTTTTGTATGTTTCAGTTAAGCCTGTAAAAGTTGCTTTGGTTTTTAAGCAAATTTAGTTTGTCAAATGAAGTTATCTTTGCCTAGCTGATACTTTTTCTGAGAAAATCAACACTAATTTCACCTAACACTTATTTTAGATGAAAGTCATCTTGACAAATAAAACTTCAATCGAGTCCTGGATTGAAGAAAAGGTAAGCTTTTATTACACTGCTCTTGTGTACTCTACTGCTACAAAGCTTATGTTCCATGTTTATCCATTTCTTGTTTCAGTTCTCTGGACTTAAACCAAAGATGTCATTTCAATTCACCACTGATTTACACCTACAGCCAGCTTTTCCATTACTATCTCTGAAATTGATGAGAAATCATTTTACTGCACAGATTTTTCTTTTCTTTTTTGTTTGGGGGGAATTGGTGTGAACATAGAAAAATGTTTGCTTTTAAGAGACACTGCTTATTTGCTTGGAATATGTGAGTGTTTTCGTTTGAAACTTGAGTTGTCTTTGCCTTCTCATTGTGCCCACCTGTGTGTTTAATCGACCACCCTCTCTGCCCATTCTAGGTGGCGTGGTCTGGCTCATGATTTTCCTAATTTCCTACTTCCCTGAGTAAAACTGGGAGTAATTTCCTTGAGTTTTGAAGAAGTAATAGATAATAATGAGACACCTAGTCTTCTCTCCTTCAAATTTCTCTTTGATTTCCATATCTTTATATAGGTTTTCACAAGAGTTTTCAGAAGTATGGCCAAACAGCAGAAGATAAGTTTAAAGGAAGCAAAACTGACTCAGTGTTTAGAAAGTAGTTCGGTGTTACCAGACTATTATGTTGAAGTCCACAAACTTTTCATTATTATCCTGTTGTCTTTTTTGGGGGGGTGGAGTTGTTGGGTTTTTTTCTGTGTGAAATTAGCAGGAGGATCTTGACTGTCAATAAGTACCCGAAGTACTGTAATGCTTTCTCTTTGCATGGAATCTGGTTTAGCTCGATCCTAGTCCTGTTAGGCCTTTGAGTAGTAGCACAAGGGAACATAAATGAAAGAAAACCCTGTTACAACTGTCTGGTAGAACTTGGAAGACATTTTTACTGTAAAACACAGACTGCTAATACCTCTCTTCTGAAAACTTAGCACAGACTGTAATACATAAGTGTTTAATAAACTCAACAGTGTTATTGCAACAGATGACAAACTCTTCTGTGGCTGTTCCACTAGATGTCATCATTACTGAAAGAATGAAAAGTTTGTGACTGCAGGATGTGGGACATGTAGAGCGCGCCTGTATACACACTTCTTAGAGGTGGAATAGAAGCTACCAATGTTGAATTATGCTCATGATCATTAATCAAATAACCTTGAGCTGTGGAAGTCTTTGTATGTAACTGAGAAGTAATCAAGTGTAAGTCTTTCTAAAAAGCCATAAAACAGAGCATGGAGCGCATTAATCAGTGTAGCCAGGTGACTCTGGTGTCAAAGTGTAAAGAGGCCAGGGCAGACCCAAACCAGACACTTCTAAAAGCTGTGATTGTTGCAAGTAGTTTTAAAAGCCTGGGTTAGTATAGCAGAAATTTGCTGCTGTTGTCTCATTTGCCTTTAGGTCTCGTGGACCCATAACAGGGCATATGACATGGCCTTCTTAATGTTTGCTGCTCAGTTGCAGTTTTTAGGGTATGTTTCTGTGTACTATATTTCTTAATTATTTCAATTATTTCCCAGGCCAAAGACAGAATCCAGTACTACCAAACGGGTGAGATCTTTATTTTTCCGTATGACATGGGAAGTAAATGGAAGAACTTCAAGCAAGTGTTTACATGGTCTGGGATTCCTGAGGGAGATGGCCTGGACTGGCCAGTAAGAGATGGCTGTCATCAATACAGTTTGACGGTAACTGAGCTTTGGTGATATCTGAAGTTAATCCTCCCCTCACTGTCCAATTGCCTGCTTTCCTTTGCAATAATAAACCAACTTTTTAAATAAGTAAAATAGACCAACTAGTAATACATATATTTAAGAAACAGGAGTTCAATCAAATGTTGTCCTTCTCTTGATAGACTAAAAAGTTATGCTTTTGTGAATGCTTTCAAATGCTAATTACATTTCCTGTGTTTATTCAATGGTTTCAATACCTGACTTAATTGTGTTGAATACACAAGTCCTCTTAAACTAAACACTACCTAAATTTCTATTTATTTATAGATAGAGCAACTGAAACAGAAAGCAGACAAGCGAGTAAGAAGTGTAAGTATTTGTGAAGTGTGGGCTGAAATGACTTTGATTGTAAGTGCTGAGACTTTCTTTTTTTGGTTTTAAACCTAGTAGTTAAATACTTTGTGTTTCTACACAAACAGTGTGCTGCAGCCTCTGCTTAATTAAACTTAGCATTTAGCTTTCTTTGCATTTGCTCCTTAGTTTCCAGATGGTAAGGGAAGTGATAATAAAGAAGACTGTGCTTCATTGTTAAGCAGTTAATTTAGAATTAAGAATCCCTTTGACAGCTGTTGTAACAGCTAACAGTATGCTTGAATTGATGGTTTTTGGTATGAAACTGTCAGTGAGGCCGTAGCTCCTTACAGTAACATATTGCCATGTTCTGTTCAAATTTGTAGGTGCGGTATCGAGCAGTAGAAGATTACAGTGGTGTCTGCTGCCCTGTGACCAAAGGTGTTAAAACATTCTTCACAACACCGTGCACTGAAGAGCCTAGAATTGCACTGAGTAAAGGGGATCTGATTTTAGCCACAAGAGGCTTAAAGTTAGTGGCTCCACCCTTTTATGTTTGGTTAAAAGAAATATTGAGATGAGTTCTGGCATCTAATTACCTGTTACGCTTTCTTCCCCAGACACTGGATGTATGGTGAGAAGATTCTCGACTCAGCTGCTGATGGTATGAAACAGTTACTTTTCCCTTTTTCTGTTGAAAGTTAGAAATCAATTTTATGGCTCCTTAGAAATGTGGCCAATATTACACTGTCAGTTTTCAGAATCTAGAATCGCTGACCTTACCGGCATCAGCTCCTTTCCCCTCTGAAACCACATCCCCAGTTTTTGACTCTTTATATCTGGTAGACTTACCATTTTTGATAAACGTTACATAAATCTGTCAGACTGAGAGAACATTCATCTAGTGGTTTATTGAAGGTTGAATGGGAAAGGGGACGCTTATTCATACCCTCAGAAGATTGTGATATCTCTCTTTTATCTTGATATCTAAATAGTGGTGTTTCTTAAACTTACTCAGATTTCCCACCTAAACATCCCAAGCATATATAAAATCTGGGATTAAAGACACCTGCAGAGCTAAAATTTTACCTGCCGGACTTTCCATCAGGGGTGCATTGGATGCTGTTGTCTCTTCCAAAAATTGTGAATTCATTGCATGTACATTCCTTGTTGGTAAAAGAGTGGCAGCCAACAGATGGATTTAGTAGCTTGAAGTTGCTAGATTGAAAATGTGCATACCTTTCATGAGAGGTCTGAGACTGTCATGGATTAGAAGTGCTTTCTGCTCCCTCCAGTGAACTCTTTTAAACATTCAACCTAAAAGACTCAATTGAATGAGCATGGTAACAGTTTGCATTGTGTTGTTTCCTGTGAAGATTAACTGGAGTTACCTGTGCTGTATCAAATACTATTTTTAAAGCAGGTAAAATGTGGTCTGGGTAGGGAATTTGATGTATACTGGGAGGGTGGATTAAAATTCAAAATAACATTGATGTTTTGGAGAATTAGGCTTCAAAAATAGGATGAGATTTGTTAGGCATTTATAGCAAAATGCTGTAAACAAGTAGGAGTACCAAGCACTAAAACAAGATGAAAAAAATGAATGATTAAGTAGCAGTTCTTCTGAGGAAAAAATAAAAAGTCAGACATCTTCAGATGAGTCAACACTTGCAATAAAGAGAAAAACGTGGAGTTTCCCAGATGCATGAAGGAATCCTCCCATCCCACCCAACATTGGCAGAGATGCAGATGAAATACTGCCACAAGTAAAAGCAGCTACTACATCTCAAGAAAGAGGGAGATGGGCTGTAAAGGGTTAAAAGGAAATCAACAAGAGTATTAAAAGTACTAGAAAACATGACTTACAGAGGATCTCTGAAAGAAGTGGGGTGGCTTTACCTGGAGAGGAAGAGGAGATGGGAGAAAGCTGGGGTTTGTGCAAATCATCGTCAGCTGCATGAAAGTCAGTTGCAGAGAAGGGTGTTAGCTGCTTCCCATGGCCCTGGTGTGTAGAAAGAGGAGATGTGAACTTCAGTTGTAGACAGAAATAGTCAGATAGGGTATCGGGAAGTAATTCCTAATAGGAAAGTGGAGCACTGGCAAACTTTAGAGATCTCTGAAAACATTTTAGGCAACGGGAGAGACTCAATGCAATGCAACTACCTGGGCAATCGTGGTAAGAATTACTTAGATGTCCTGCCTTGGAGAAGAAAATAAACTAGGTAACCTCCTGATGCCTCTTCCAGTCCTGTGTTTTTCCTCTATGAAGGATCAGGTTTTGTTCCAAGTTAATGTGACTTTTCATGTCTTAAGGTGGAATAAGAGAACGAGGCTGGTTCCCTAGGAAATGTGTGGAAAAATGCCAATATGACTCTGAAACGGATCAACCAGTGGATGGAGAGAAGAAAAACAGATAGCCTTCTAATTTTTTAAATAAGCAATGGAATTTTTACTTCAGACCACAGTCCTTTACTTGAAATTTTCTGTATATTACTTTAGACTTATGCAATGAATATGGTAGGACAAGGTTCTCTTCCTTGCAGCCGAAAGGGTTGGATATGCCTGTGCCATCATTTGCATACTTTTTAAACAATAAATAATTGAAGAAGCCATTTGGTGGATTGCCTTCCAGATTCATCTTTTTCATCCTATCTGTTTTTGTTTTGTTTTTTTTTTTTTTTTTCTTTTTCCTGTTGAAATGCCATTCTGAGGGGTCATATTTTAGGTTTTATCCTCAACCACATCTGGTTGTGATGCGTGCTGCTTATCTTTTGTATTTTACTTTCTCTGAAGCCAGCCCTGGAAATTATAAAATAAACATCTGATTCAAATTCAAGATAAGATTTGTTACTTGTGACTTTTAATGATGTGAATTGTCCGCCTCAAATAAATGATACATTCATATTCACTTGTGGATTTAATTGTTCTTGGACCTACATGAACTTGTTTAGAGGCATGGGAATGTGAACTGACTGGGAAGCAAAGATGTCACTGTTGTTTTTCAAGGTTAGAAAGACTTCAGATCTAGCTGTAAGAATATTCTGTGTTTTTAATGGCAAAAAATATAGCCAGTGCTGTCTGTTCCCTGTGAAATAAGAGCATGGACCAAGACACTTGAGTTCTTGATCACATTTTGGAGTGAAAGGAAGCAATAGTGCCAATCATGGAAATGTTTATGAGCCTAGTTGCTACTAAGTGATTAACACCTTGCCTAAAGCATTTTTATTTAGCACCTGGTTTGGACTGATAGGAGGAAGACCTTAAAATGGAGTAACCTGTACCAGCTGAAGGCTTTCTAAATTGTCCTAATGCAGTAGGTGGTTCTGTTGTCTCATAGTTACTCTAACATTTTGAGAACTTCTGCAAATTACTGATTTAAACTAACATCTGGTTGACCTCCACCTGCATGAGTAATCTCAGGTAGATGAGTGTATCTTAAATGACATTGTTTACAGAAGTAACTACATACAGACAAGCCAGCATTAGTTGTGTGTGCTCCTACTCAGACTGTCTCCAGCACAAAGGCAGCTTTTGGTTACTTCCAGCCTGCTTTTGTGTAATCCTTGGCTGTTTATGAACTGTGGCAATGGGGTTTAGTGTTCAGTTTCAGTAGGCTGCAAGCGGGTGCTTCGCCCCTCTTGAAATCCACTTCCCTTCTAGAAGCAGGCATCGTTAGAGGTAAAAGACCATAACTCAGCAGGACTTTCTTGTTTTGGAAACTAACATGGAAACCTTCAAACTGCATGGAATACTCTCCATCTCAAGCACAGTAGTTTTTGTTTAGTTCTAGACTGAACAGACACTGAACAAAGACTGCAAAAAGAAGTTTGTCCTTAGGCTGAGGAAGCTGGTAGCTAAGGACCACTTATTCTTGACTTTGAAATGATTGAATAGCTGCTGTCTGTATTATCAGGCAGCAATTAACAGTGCAATAGGAATAGATTAACAACGCTAATGACCACAGTTGATTAGCTATTAGGAGAGGAATTTATGTAAGCTGTGGTCTGTTTATAGGGGACTAGGTATCTTTCAGTACTTGAAAAGCATCTTCAACTGGATTTCAGCTTTCATCTGAGCAGAATTTTGCATACCAAGACTGCTATGCTGTGACCATGCCCAGAGTTCTGCTTCAGAAGGGCACTTAGAAGCAGAAACAGGCGCTGCAGGCTTTGCTTTTTAAGCTTTCATCTTGTTTCCTTGTAGCCATGACTTGAGCCCCACTTCTTCCCTTTTGTAGCACAGGGAACTGGTGTTCCTGTTTACTGTTGCAACACCTTCATTCCGCAGAGCTTCCTTACAGAGACTCAGCTGAACAAAAATGCATTCCTCCTGAAGACATTTAGGGATTCTGCAGCCGGTAAAATGCAGGCTGTCTTTCCATTGCTGAAAACTGTATCGGAGCATGAAGTCTGAAGACAAACCACCTCTGAGGAAGTCCAGTTTTTAATACCAGTAGATTTTCTTTTCCTTCCTTTCTACCATCCCATTCTACTTATTTTTCTTCATTCCCCCCTCCCTGCAGAAAGGAGCAGGTATAGATTTGACACTGTCCTGTGTTTTGCTGCAATTCATCAGGGAATTCAGCTGATCTTCTTTAGCTTCAACTCCCTAGAGGTGCCATGTCTGGGGGAAGCAAAACCAAGTGTCTTTCACACAGCAATTAGCTCTATTAAACTATCTCTTGTTTTCCCCTAAGGGAAGAATTACTATTTGTATTTAAAGTTTTGGACTCTGCATCCTTTCCATCATCAAATAGCAAGTCTAGACTTGCAATACCACACTAAGCTGGCTCAGGCTCTAGTGTGATGGAAAAATAAGGGACCCCTGCCCTCCTATTTAAAGGCAAACAATGAAATAAGCTAACAAGAAATAGTTACCTACTTTCATTCAGGCAGTTTTTACATCAGAACAGGAACTAAGTTAGTCATAAAAGCTGGGCATGCTAAATGGCCACATCTCAGGCAGCCTGTTCAACCAATGAACGTTTTGCTTTCAACTCACCTGCCCTCACTTTGGCCTCTAACACAGAGAAACTCTCCTTTGCAGAGTGGAGCTGCTGACTGTGCCACCTGTCTCAGTTCTTGATGAAGAAGGGACTAGCTTTAGTATTCTCATCCCTAATAACTTTGAGATAATTACTCTTCTTTATTTTTTTCACTATTGCTAAAAGAAATCAAGAAAAGAAGAGCTCTCTCTTGGGGTGCTGCAGGGACAAGGAGGAACTGTCAGCAGAGACAGCAAACACTAGTTGAAGACATGTTTCTAAAAATAAAAGCAGTACTCATCCTGGCAAACAGTTTTCTAAAGAAACAGCTTTAACCTTAGAAAGGGATAACCGATGCCTTATTTCATGTGATACACTGAGCTGGAAGAACAAATTTGTCAAGAACTCTTATATATATTCCCCTACTACAAGAAAAAGAAAGTAGAGGAGCAACATCTGTTCTGGCGCTACCTTAGTGCCTCATGGCTTGAGCTGTGACAGCACAGGAAAACAAATTTGCTTTCTGCAGCACTTGTGTTATACCCACAGCTGTATGTAACCAGGCAGCAGTGGACCTTGCAGCTGGCAGCCTGCTTGCAGCAGAGAAACAGTCACTCACACAGGCTTTGGTTTGATTGTGCAGTTAGAATTTATTGCATCTTATATTCTGAGGAACAACGGTGAAAGTTTTCCACTTACCAGGCTCAAATTCAAAAGTGTAGAGATTTTATAACTGCCATTGCATTTGAGAACATGTGCAAAAACTGATCCAGTGCCTCCCATACTAGAGGCTAAACTCTATTTGCTTTAGACACATGTACTTTGTAAACCATTTAATGCCAGACTACTTGTTTTCATTAAAAGCAACCTCTACTCTGTGGTCCAGCACTAGGAATAGGAAGTTGACTTTGTATTTGCTGAACAGATGTTAAGCACCAATTCACACTGTGACAGCTTGAGTTGAGACAGGTTGCAGCATCCTGAGTGGAGACTGAAGTGTTATTTTCCTGCACTTGGTTTTTGAACTATCTCCCCCCCTCAAACCCATATAATTGCATGAAAGAGTTCAGTCCGATTGCAGTTCACAAAAGGTCATAATGGAGTCCATAGCTGAGAGGGAAAACAAGATTCTCTTTTGGCAGTGAGAAGTGTCGGCTGTTACCTCTTACAGGCTGAGGCTCCTCATTGTTTGCGCACGTCAGTCACAGTCCAAAGAAGCTCAAAGTCCTGGCTTTGCCTACACAGCTGATGCTTAGTCCTGCAAGATGTGACGACTGCCAGTTGTCAGTTATATTCTAGCCATCTTCATCTGAAAGTCATTTTTCCCAGGATAGCAGAAACAATATATTTAAGTTCTCCTTGCTCCCCTCCACTCATGAGTGTGTTCTCCATAGATCATGTAATGTCACAGATTTGTTTGGATACTCCAGGCAGTTTAATTTGAACTGGCCACTTATTCCTGCGTACTTGAATAGAGGGCCTCAATCTCATTCTGGAAGACTTTAACAAGCTCTGGTCGTTTCGCCTTCAGTGTTGGTGTCAGGAGTCCATTTTCTACAGAGAACATCTCTGTGTGGATGTACAGGTCTTTAACCTATTAAAAGAAAGTAATTTAGCATGTGACATTTCCATAATTACTTAGAGGAAAAGCATCAGTTCGTCACAGCTTCCTTGAGCTCAGTGCAAGAGCTCACAGTCTCAGGAGGCCCAGTAACCAAACTGGTTTTTGATGCAAGCCAAACTCCTTTTGGCTGACACAGCAAGTGGAAAGGCTAGAACTACAGTACAGCTCCTACAGCCTGTGGTGAACTTCCATGACATCTCATGGCAAATTGTGACTGTTACCCTGTACAGCAAGTTGACTCTTGGTCAAGAGATGGGCAGCCAGTCAGTGTTTCACTGCCTACTTCAGTGACTTGTCTGGTGCAGCTGTCTTGGACTCCATCCCGACAGTCAAAACAAGGAATGAAGACTTCCCAGCCATTAACAGGGGCTTGTGACAAGCAAGATTTCACAGTACTCACTTGTTCAAAGGATTTAAGGCCAGCCGCTTTCCCCAGTCTGACCATATCTTCTAAAATAGCTTTCTTCACTGCCTAGAAGGAACAAAGCAGGAACAGAGTGTGTAAGAGTGCCATTTTGTAAATGCAGCTCAAGACCATACCCATTACCCAGTCAGTGAAAAAAGGCTGGCAAGAACACATGTACACATTTCAACATTCAAGATTTCTTTAGGCCACTACAAGGTGATGTCTGTCTTCTCATTGGAATAGAAGCATTGATAGCCCTTGAAATATCAAGGGACTCCTATATGTAGCTCCAGTTTTTACTGTGAGGCTGCTTGCATGACTCAGCCAGCATTAAATCAGTTGGACTTACAAAAAAAAAAAAAAAAAAAAGGTGGATAGAATTAAGTCAAACAATGCAAGATAGAACTTAATTCTGAAGTCCAATCTATAAGCTACTAAAAACATAAAGCTACTCACTGGATTTTTGCAGATATCTTCATAGGAACCTTTTATTCCCAGTTTTGCTGCAAATTCTGGAAGTGTCTCGGGATCAGGAACCACTATACCTATTAGAAAAGACTGAAAACAAGTGGAAGGAGTCATGTTGAGATCAAGATAAGGCATCTAACAACTAATTTGATTATTTATGTGAACTTGATGGGGGACAGTGTCTCTATAACCAGCCAAATTTACATCCCTGTCCATTTCCAGAGTTTGGAATGTAGCTATAAGAACTTTCAGGTCACTTATTTGGGCTCTGACAGCAGTAATTGAAGTACTAATACAGTTTGTTATATGTGCTGAATGCTCCAGCAATTACTTTTGACTGGTTTATGGGTTGAAGACTGGCGTCTGTTAGCACAGGTGGCACCTCTGCAGCAAAAGAGTGGAAAAACACTTCTCCTGTGAGGACAGGCTGAGATAATTGGGGTTGTTCAGCCTGGAGAAGAACAGGCTCTAGAGAAACCTCATTGTGGCCTTTCAGTATTTGAAGTGGGCCTACAGGAGAAATGGGGAAAATGTTCTTAGTGGGGTCTGTTGCAACAGAACAAGGAGTAATGGCTTTAAACTAAGAGAATAGATTTAGATTAGATATAAGGAATACTTTTTGTGTACAGTGAGGGTGACAAAACACTGTCACAGATTGCCCAGAGAGGTGGTAGATGGCCTTGAATGTTTCCAGGGACGGGCAGGTTGGAGAGGGCTCTGAGCAACCTGATCTATTTGAACATGTCCCTGCTTATTGCAGAGGGGTTGGACTAGATAGCCTCTAAAGGGCCCTTTCCACCCAAACAGTTCTACAATTCTTAACTATACAGAACTGACCTGACACATTAATCCCACACAAGTATGCAATTAGCCTTTATCCAGCTTGAAACTTGATGCTAAGATCTCCTTTTCTTTGCTTTCAATCAGAAAGGCTATAGGTCTGAAAGGATATTCCTATAAATGTGTCACTATTGGGAAAAGGTCTTATTCAAGGACTCTTGTAAATGCACACATTTGTGCCCTGATTTTCCAGGAATCATTGTAGGAACTGTCTTGCAGGGTGCTCACTCCTGACATCACTTACCCTCAGGCTTTCCCCGTGGACAAAGACTTGGGCTACAGGAGCACTTCTGATATAGACATTTTCTATCTTTTCTGGAGCAATGTATTCTCCTTGGGCAAGTTTAAATATGTTCTTCTTCCTGTCAATGATCTTCAGTGTTCCATTCTACAAGTTAAAGGCAGAGGCCATTAGTTTTAAGTCTGTCTTGTTTCTATAAGTAGAAGAAAAAAGGTTTGGTTTTGTTGTCTGAAAAGCACATGCTAATCTGGAACTGGTCATTGCTCTCTACAGAGAGAAGAGGCTCTTTGTTTAATTTCTTCAGCTAGCATGGGACAGGATTAGACAACTCCTTCATTCTCCTCTAACAGAAACAAGAGGCCTCGCTTCACTGTGGAAGTGACATAGTCTTAACTATTGGCCTAGCAGGTATTATTTGAGATCTTGTAACCTAATTGGTCTTTTGAGCTGTGCCTGGAGTTACTTGCTGAATGATAACTTGTGAGGCTTTTATCCTAGGATTCACTTCTCCAGCTTTTCAGGTCACTGTAAACTAGACAGGAATTCACATTCAAGGGATAGTTTGTATTATACCGTTACTCACTGGCAACCATTTCCCTATGTCTCCAGTGTGGAGCCAGCCATCCTTATCAATTGCTTCTGCTGTCTTCTCAGGGTCTTTCAGATAACCCTTGAACACATTGGGTCCTTTAATGCAGACCTATAGGAAGCACAGCACATTGTTAGTCACCAAGTCTTATGTTTCATTATTTCTTAACACACAAGAGATGATACCTACCTCGCCTTCATTGTTAGAGGAGAAATAGTTCATTTCTTCCACATCCTCTAGTTTTATGATATTACAAGCCAGAGGAGCTCCAACATGGCCTAAGGGAGGGTGGGAACAAACAAAGAGTTATCTTTTGGGGATACTACTAGCAGTTGGCCCTACTTGATCTAAATCTAGAAAGACTAGATCTTGAAGAGAAGTGAGAACTGGGGTGCCCCCTACCTATGGAAGGGTTCAGTGATAGTAGATACTTAATGGCTCTGCGTTCACTGCTTTAACAAGAACCAGTACTTTAATGAAGGAATTTGACATGTTCAATAAAATCATTGTAATGCTACTTCCAAAGAGTTAATGCAGGATAAGTAGCAGCTAAATCTCAATGCACAGAGACATTTATTGGTGTAATCAGCCACACCAACCAGGTACTGTACTTGCCTCCACAGAATTCCCTCATAGACCCTGGTATTAATTTACATTTCATCCTCACTATGCTCTGCAGTTACCATGTTCTCAAAGATGGTGACTTGAGCCTGAACTTAGAATGCCTAATATTAAGAACATCCTTGTTAAGATGAAAGCTAAATCTTCAAGGTCAGGTAATCATTCAGGAAAATTGGCAAGTATCATGTCTGATATTTCAGTCATAATTCTTTCAGAAAAAAACAAGTTATTTGGGAGCTAAAGCTAGTTTCTTAAAGCCATTTGGCAAGTCCTGGTACAGTTTGCTCAGCTCTGTACAGACACTTTTTCTGTACCCTAGCACATGGTCTAAGCTGTCCTATGTCACTGTACACAAGAGACCCTTCACCTACTTGAGTCCAGAATTTTGGTGCCTGTTAAGCATATGGGTGACTGTTGCTACCAAGAATCACTTTGAGGTTAAGTATCCAGGATTTAACTTTCATTGGACTAAAGGGAGTAGAGCACCTAAGGCTGTTGGCAGCTGTGAGAGAGTTTCCAGGTCTCAGCTACCATACCTGTCGTCCAGTCTCCAGGCATTGAAAAAGTACATCCAGCTGAGCATTCAGTCTGGCCATAAGCTTCAAAGATCTGCATGAGAAAGGATGAATGTTCTTTGAACATCAAACCTTTGGTGTGAAAGAGCTCAGTTTCAACTACGCTCATACGCTCAGTTCTTCTCCTTAGGAAAGCAGCCAAAACAGTCTTAGCTTCTAGGATTTCTTGGTCCTATTGGTGTAATTGGATGTTCTTTAAGTTCACCTATCCAAACCTTGCTTTGGTCACCTCGTTCTCTGAGCTCTTCTTAAACATACTGCATTGTCTTATCCTGAGATTCAATAAGCTCCCACAAAGCTGAGAGGCAGCTGCCTGACTTTGAGTGTCGCGTGTTCCTATTTCTGCTGTTCTATTCCTCTTTTCAGAGCTTACAGGATAGGGTTTTTTGTGGTACAGTTTGAAACCAGCCCTACAGAACTGTGTTCCTGTTACAGTTAACTCAGACCGGGCAGCCTGTAAATACTGAAGACTGACAGCAATCTCCCCAGGAACAAGTTGGGCTGGACTACAGCTCTATCATTGGTCACTTATTTGGACATAATCAAACAGGTCTTAAAGAAAAAAAAAAAAAAAAAAAAACAACCTCCAAACAGCTGTACTTACCTGACAGCCCAGTGCTGCTCTAAGAAATGTCAGGACAGAGGGGGATATAGGGGCTGCACCCGTTACCATTATACGCACTCTTCCACCCATGGTTTCCTACAGGTGAAACAGAAGCCATCAGATCTTCTGATACTACAACACACAGCTTACTCACACTTAGAATGACTCACCTGAACTTTTTTGAAGATTAGCTCATCCCAAATACTGTCATTTCGAATTATGCCCTGTTTTATTTCAGCTGTCTTCATAGTCACAGCAAAGTTTAAGAGGCAACGCTTCACTGGGCTCTTTGCACCGCTTTGTATCTGCAAGGAAAATACTAGAATCATAGAATCATCTAGTTTGGAAGGGACCTTTTAGATAGAGTCCAACTGTCAACCTAACACTGACAAAAACCATCACTAAACCGTTTCCCTCAGCACCACATCTACCTGTCTTTTAAATACCTCCAGGGACGATGATGCCACCGCTTCCTGTGGTGGAACACAAGCCTGTTCCAATGCTTGATAACCCTTTCAGTTTTTCCTAATGCCCAGCCTAAACTTCCCCCAATGCAACTTGAGGCCCTTTCCTCTCCTCCTACTGCCTCTGACTTGGGAGAGGAGACCAATCCCCACCTCACTACTCCTCCTTTAATGTAGTTGTAGATCAGGTCTCCCCTTCAGCCTCCTTTTGTCCAGACTGAATGACCCCAGCTCCCTCAGCCACTCCTCATAAGACTTACTGATGACTCCTGGGTTTAATTCAAATCTGTGCCTCCAGTTCTTGGCTTTGTTAGGAGGCACCATATGTTATTTTGATGATCTAGGGTCTGTCTTCACTACTGCCATGGTCTAGGAGATGAAACAAGGCACAATACTAATTTGTGTTACTGCTGACATACTGCAGCCACAGCTTTGAGGGACAGCTTTACACTTGCTTCATTTCCATTCCAAAAGTAAACAAACTTTGTGTCTGAACAGCAACAGACTTATTCCAGTCATGACTGGATACACTCCTCTTATACTCCAGGTCCCAAGGCTCTTTCCATCTCCTCAGAAAGGATTTTAAAGAATGCTTCCTCTTAAGGAGTGACTAATGGTGCTATTATGCTGTATTAAATATTAACTTAAAACTTGTATGCTTATTTAGATGTATGAACTTGAAAATACTTTAGCTGAAATTGCTCACTCACCTTGTCATATATCCTATTGAGCAGCCTTGGTACAACTGGAAATAGTGTTGGCTTCAATGTTTTCATGTCATCTGTTAGCAACTTGATGTCTCCTTGGAAGAAGCCTACTTTTGCCCCACAGCTGTAGACCACAGTCTAAAATTGACCAGAATAGTCTTAGTCACAGATAATGCCTGGCTTCCTCAGCCATTAATTATTTGTCTACAGAAAGCAGCATGATTTCTAGTGCCCGGTGACAAGACAGTTCTTGTGTGAACATGTTTTGAAGAAATAGAGAAGGTTGTCCTACCTTTTACTATGATTTGATCTATAGAAGCTCAGATACATAGACTAAATTCTGGTGTGCAACTTTGATTTGTAGTCCATAAGGACCACAAAACAAAAACTTTAAGATTATGGTTGAATACAATTAATATGAATTTCACCACATTTGTAACAGCTGTTCTAATTTGATATCTTTTGAGATACCTAGAAATGTAAGTACAAGTCAACAGAATAATTTAACAGCTTGACAAGGGATAGAACAAGACATTTTTTTTAAGTACTGGGTTGGGAATGGAGTTTAAAGGACTGTTCAGAGACTGCTAGATGTGGAAGAGTTAGATCCTACCACAAAGTTACTAATGTTCCCTGTAGGAAGGGTTACTTATACAACATGCTGGAGAAAGTGCATTAATTGTCCGACTAAAACTCCAGCTTGGGCAACAGATAGGCAGGATGACACAGCCCAGCAGAGTAAACAGTGAAGACCGTACCAATGTTTACCTCTCAGTACTAAATCCACTGGTCTTAAACTGCTTCCTCTTCAAGTATTAGTTTTCTGTGTTTGACTAATGTCTTGATGCTGTTTGTTTCTCTTGATAATGTCTTAGTAAATCACAGACTCAGCGAGGCCCAACTGAAGAACAAAGCTTCATTTAATGAAGATAGTATCCATATCTTGGAGAAGTAGCTAGGCATTTTTTAGTCAGTTTTGAGGTTTTACTTTTAGGTAGAGGGTCTTAACTGCTGAGACACACCTTCTAACAAGTGTTACAGTCTGAACTAGTTCAATACCTACAAGATCTTCTGTAGAAAGATAGCAGCGTGCACACAGTCTGCTTACCTGTACAACTCTTTCAAACATGTGAGCCAAGGGGAGATAGGATATGGTGATATCTGAAGTTGTGCACTCAACTGTGTTCTAGAGGGGAAAGAAATGGGAGTAGGTTAGCACTCCCTATACCTGCTTGAGTTACTCTGACATAGAAAGCAAATACAGTTTGGACCAATTTGAGTACTTGGAAATAGACATTTCAAGCAACTCAGGCTCATCCATAATATCTTCAAAATTTGCAGCTGTAACTCAGCCATACAAGATCAAGATCAAGTGTTGTTTCGGCTAAACTATAAATAGAGTAGTTAAGTACTCTTGGCATTTAGGACTGGCTCATTCTAGAATAACTTCTGTGTTCAAGCCTGAACCAAGTTTCTTGCAATACCATTGTACCATTGAAATACAGGCACTTAAGGCATGAGTTTGCTGGGAGTGAATGGTTTGCAGAAAAGCTATTTTTCCTGAGACTGCGACATAGCCTAGAGATCACCACTAGCAGCAGCTTACCTCTGTGCTTCTAAGGAAGGCAGCAGCATTTGCAACAACATTTTGGTGTGTCAGCATGGCTCCTTTAGGGTTACCTTTGGAGAGATTGAGCAAAGTCAGCTGTGGCTCTGACTGCTTCTGCTGTCAGTTTCTCATGCCTTGTTTGGCTTTTGGCTCAGTTTGAACTATCTTGGTATCAGGCTCAATCATAGCATGCATCATCTTAAGAGATCACAAATATGCCTCATATTGCATGCTTTCAGTTATGGGTGTTCTATAAAGGAAATGTCTACTGAAACAGCAGAGTAATTAGGAGTAGCATAAAGAATGCTGAAACAGGATGTTTCTCTAGCCCCTGTCGATCAGAATGCAGACAGTTAAGCAACTAATCTCTTTAACATTAAGATCCTATATTTTTCATAGAGTAAGACAACATGAATTTGGCTATTCTTCCCCTCCATCTGCAGGAAGTCCTAACGCATTTGATTTATAGTGACAACATCCCAAGCAGAACTGCAGTAGTTGCTTGACACCGCTCTAGTTTACTGGTTTACTTGGTTTTTAGTGTTTCCTTTTTGGTGCTAGAAAGGTGGTTTTTTTTTTTGTTGTTGTTGTTGTTTTTTTTTTTTTCTTTTTTCCAACCACAGAGATTGTTTTAATGGTGAAGCATCACTATATATTCTCTTACCTGTAGTTCCACTGGTGAAACACACGATGCAAAGGTCTTCGGGCTTAGGAGGCTAGAGGGAAAAAAAGCTACATCAGGTCAACAGATAAAGGATTGTGTTGCTTATTGGTATTTATATATACTTCCTAAAGGGGGATGAACCAGGGATTGTTGGGAAACAGCAAGACAAGATACAAAATAAAAACACTCTGCCAGCCTTTTCTACT
Source organism: Nycticryphes semicollaris (assembly GCA_013400055.1). NCBI lineage: Eukaryota > Metazoa > Chordata > Aves > Charadriiformes > Rostratulidae > Nycticryphes > Nycticryphes semicollaris. Next base: position 353,185 of record VXBJ01000662.1, read on the forward strand.
AGCAGCATGGCGAAAGGTCTTTTTAGAGAGTAGTTTGCAAGTTTATAACTGTTTTCACAGAGATACTTACAACTGGTTCGCTGATATTGTTCCTTCCCAGCTCCTGTGTTAGAAAGAAAACACCGTTTAACAATTGCAACAGAAAGATGTTATTACCTACTCATTTACTGCTGTTGCACACTTCAAATGCAACACTTGTGTTTACTTTGCCTCTCGATACTTTGTCTCATTCAGAGATTTTGGTCTTCCTGTATTTATATACACAAATTGGAAAAGCTGACTCCTGGGGTTGTGGAAAGCATAAATTTGCATATTTAGGAAGTGATCAGAACTACTTAAGGAATTTGGACATCTCGAATGGAGATATGTAATTTTATTTGGCATAGGCCACATCTCTTATACTTTACACTTCTGCATTATATTTGGAAGGTTAAGCCTAGTATTGGGATGCCAAAGCAGCCAGTAATTTGCACTTGCAGTTTCTATTAGGCTCAACTGCCAGCTTAGAAACCTGATAAAACCTGTTACAACTGTACCACGAATTAAGCTAAGGCAAGTCTTCAGTTTAATGTGTACTGTCTGTCCACAACTCAATGACACAACTTTATTCAGTGGTTTGACCTCTGCAAGTCCATTTGGCTAGCTCTATCAAGTTTCAAAATGACTCAGGTACAGATGTGACAACTGGCTAACGCTTACATTGAAGTGTCATTGTTTTCAGAGAAGGTACAGATGTCCAGCTGGCAAGCTCAAGCAGAAGCCTTTAGTCACTTACCTCAATCTCCTGCAGTGCTAGAATTTCAACTCCAATTTTAGCCCCTCGATCCTTGAGCTCTTCATCAAAGAGGTCCATGAGAATGACAGTCTTCAGACCTGGGGTCTTTTCTTTCTCACAGTTTTCAAGCAAGATCTGTGCTTTCTCAGGCTTGTCACAGATCACTACGCTGATGTCAGCTACAGGAAAAAATACCATGTTCAGAAGTCTGTTTAGAAGGCATAAGGCTAGTGAATGACAGCTCAGTAGCACATACATTTAGAACACAGCACTGATTTTGTCTAAAAGACATCTGCACCTCTTCATATGGTTTCAGTGGCTGGCTTGCAGTACTAAGAAAATTGCTCCTACCACAGCCAACTGTTTCTATAGCTAGACTCTCAAGTTCTCCCAAGGTGAGGGCAACTACTGAGGAACTGAACACAAATATCTTCAGTCACAGTCAAGACAGGCATTTGAACTTTTGGTATTGCCATAAAAGTTCAGAGTTGTCCTTACAGATTGTTGAGATTTAGCCACATTCCTTAAATCTAAAGAAATTTAGAAAAGGAAGAGGTACCTAAAATTCTGGAGTTCATGCCTCAGCTTTCCTGCACATGCAATAGAGTTTTATGCAATTCCAAAAGCATTTCGTATTAAGTCAGTAGAGGAATTGGATTTGCCTGAACATGCTGGTTCCCCATTAGCCTGGTAAGGCACAGCTGTGTAGTCCCAAGGCAAAATCTATTTGCAAGGCTCCCCAGCATAACTATTGAAGGGATTTTCTTGGAAAACCCTTGGGCTGGATCCCAGATCATTGTGACAGCAGTGGATATTTCCCTCCCCATATCTCCCCTAAGACTGGGGGTGAAGGTATGAAGATTTATTCAAGCTCCATCACCAGTTACTTCCATGAAGGAATGGTAGTTGTTGCTTCTGTAGAACAACAGGTCCTAACCAGTCAGATTAAACAACAGATTTAGACAAATATGTACCCCTCCACTCTTGTTGTAATTTGCATGCAAGCCTGTCTGCATTGTCTGATTGTTTGACAGTGTGGGAGTTCAAGATTGCAAAACCTCAAATAGCAAATACTCGAGCTCTGATTGCAGGATGGTCCACAGGGTCCTGCAGGCCTTCAGTAGGCTCACACTCAAGATACTAGAGGACATAGGAAGCCCCCACTGGTTTTTTCTAGGCATTGAACCATGTCCCCTGGAAAGCAGCTTCATTTACAGAAATTGTCTATAGAAGTGTAAGAGCAGTAAGGTTAAAACTACTCTATTTTTTGCATCAAGTTCCCTTGACCTTCAGCCTTCTCAAAACAAAGTTTCTTAGAGAAATCATGAAATAGTGGAAGTCAGTATTTACCTTTGTCAACAATATACACAATGGCCTCTGGCCCCAGAGTGTCATAGAGTGGAACGGCAACCATTGAGTAAGTGTAGCAGGCATACTCTGAAATGATCCACTAAAGAGAGAAAACAGCAGAGCTAAGAAAAACTAGCAGCTCCCAAGACAGGATTACCTGCAGATTCCATACAACACTACCAGCCCATGCCCACATCAGTAGTAGGGCTTGTGTAAGGAGCACATCAATGAGATTCTTGGAGTAGTGAGAGTTGAAGGTCATTGTATTACATGCCTGGCATAGTGCATGCTCAATCAGAACTAAGGGAAATGGGAAGGGAAAAGCCAGTTGTGATTGTCCCTTATGTGGCCTCGAGCTGGTTAAATACAGACCCTCCTTTCCCCAGGGTGTCAGAATATTCTGGGAAAGGACATTCAATTTGCTGCTTACCTCCGGCCTATTCTGAGCAAAAATACCTATAAACTGGTCTGATGATGGTTTGCATCCTTTTTGCAGAAGCCCTGATCCCAAGTATTGAGCTCTGTCCAAAACCTGTAAAATAGTTTTTCCCCACTTTAGTGTTACAAGATATATATCCCAAATTAAAATCATCTGTCATGTACGATACTCACCTGTTTATATGTCAGCCACTGATAAGGTTGTTTGGGTTTTCTGTAGCCTAAACAGTTGCCGTTTCCTAATGGAAGAGTTTAGAAAAGTAGCTGTAAAGCTCAGTCCTGAAGCTACATAGCACTTTAATGCAACACATGTAGGTGGGAAACATTTTCAGTCAGACATACAGGTAACCACACAGACCATGAAAGTGCACAGTGTCCACAGTTAGGCACTCTGTCCAATCCAAGACTTTAAGACTGCTGGCTTTACCCTTACAAGCAATACTTACAAGATGTGGTGTTGTTTTCCCATTTCACAGCCCATGTGAGCTCGAAATAGCTTGCAAGCTATCACATATTTCCATGTATGGGATGCATGCATGGCACACAGGCACCAATTTGTACCTGTTTTAAGCAGGCGGTGATTTTATACTGAACCCCACATCATAAGGTAAAGCAGAGGTGCATCCCCCCAGCCCCTTCTGAAGCTTACTGTCATTGCTGAACTGTCCCACTTTAAACTTCTCTTGCTTGTTCCTGGCCAGTCTGCCAACTAAGACTACTTCTTTAGAAATAACTTAGACTATTTCTAAAGTGAAGAAAAAAAATAAAAATATAGTCACTTGTCACTGCACCCCACAGAAGCTTTTGCTAGCCTGAATTATAACTACAGGCTAGAGGCAAGACTAAAGAGCTTGGAGTAATTTTATTTACTTGTGACAGGCAAGTGCTAACTAGCAGATGGCACAGCTTACCAGAAACGTGCAATCCTCTCTGGAAAACTTCATACAAGGTTTTACCATCTTCAAAGTAGTAAGAAAGCAGGTTATTATCTGTCAAGAGTGCACCTCTTCTGGCTCCTCCCTAGGAACAGAGCATAGTTAGGAAACAGTGCAGAACAGATGCAATGTCATTTGTTCCTCAGCTGCTCTCCCAGCACCCCCTTTAAAGTATTTTAATAGCATTGCATTGTTAGGAAGTCTCATTTTCCTTCCTGATTTTGATCTATTCAGTCATCAGTCATATGCAGAGGAATTTTCCAGATGGCCTAGATTAATAGTCAATTACAGGTTATTAGAGAGGCTTTGACTAAGATTGAGCGCTACAACTTGCCTAGTTATGAGAAATCTAACATCATAGTCTAGACCAGCCTTAAAGCAGATGCAAAGCATTAAAATACAGAAATAAGTCAGTGACAGCCAAGGTAAAAAGGCCACTTGTGTTGGCAAGAGCTGCTGTTTCTCACTCTTAATGTCTTTAGATTTCCCTTCTCCCCGCATTAGTGTTGAGTTGTACACCTGGGAGAGAAGGCTGCATATGGCAGACAGGAGAGTTTCCACTGATACCCAGAGTCAGAACGGATCAGTATTCAAGTTAAGCTTCTCAAAAACAGTCCATGTCCGCAAGCAGAGTAAGTATTACCTCAACCCCTATCGACTGCTTGTTCAAGTCAACAGGAGGCAAAACAGGTTTGGGCCTGCTTATCACCCACAGGAAGACGCCAACTCCAAATACAATAAGACTAATTAATGCTGGTGTTGGAAGCGGTGAGAACAGGACTTGAAGTATCCAGATCATTGTGTTGGATCAGCGGAGCCAGATTTGAACCTGAAACAAACAGAAGGTTTAGTAGACATGAGTTAGAAGCACTCACTACCTATGAGCCATGGTTACTTAAGTAGTTTAAGCAGTACTGCAAATCATTTCAGCAGTTTGCCTCTAAAGAGTTTTGGTACAATAACAAAGTGTGCTTATGCAATGCTTGAAGCTTCTTAGGAGAGTCACCTGTCCTCATATCCATGCTGCATCCACCTCCATAAAAAGGTGAAGCCAAATGAAGCCAAGGCAAGGAACAGATGACAATTCTTTAAATTCAAGAGTGGAAGTCTGCCTGGGAAAAGCCAGTGTATAATTCCCCAAATTAAGTACCACCAAAAAACCACCTACAGTTCAGTGATGTGAGCAGTGGTAGTAAGGAAACTCAGTATTATAGCTGTCCAATAGGAGAGGGTATTACTAAAATGTAAGGGGTATTGTTAAATTATATGCAGGTGTAACAACCACATTAAAGTCTGCAGAACAAGCAGTATCTTCATGATCAGCTGCTCTTGCTGGAAAGTGGGGTCTGTGTTGGGCAAGTATGTCAGATACCGACAGTGTGTTCAGCACGAGATACAGCACAAGTCAAAACTGTGAAAGCTAGTTTCCACTTGGAATTGGTGACCTGAGAGTCAATGGAAGCATAGCTGGGACATATCAAAGCAGTTCTGCTGCTTGCATCCTTCAAAGCCTGTTCCTTCAAGAGCAGGGAAACAAAAACTGAGAAAGCAGGATTTCTTATAAGAAAAACATGAAGTGTTTTAGCTGGCAGTAAGACAATAGTTATATGCAAGCAACTGGAGAGACCACATGCGTGTATAGCTGTATTGGTTTTAGTGGCTGAAGGATGTGCTCATTTTAATAGCAATTTTAAGTCCATTTCTTAGAAACCAGGAAGGATTGGTTGCCTTTAAGGTATCACGGTAGAGAAAAACAGACTGGGGATCATGTCTATAGCACAAAGTCCTCTAGTATAACTTGGTAACACTGATTAGCACTAGCACTGCCTAATCAGATGGATCAATGCAATTGTCACAAATAGCTACTATCTGTTACATGGACTTATTTGACAGAAAATTAATAGAGGACGCTTGCCCAACCTTTTTGTTGTAAGGACCACTAACCCCAAATGCTCCATGCAACAGTAAGCAAGTCACTGAAAAGCTTTTAGGGCATTCTCACCTCCTCACTGACTCACACACAAGGCAGTTTGTGCCAAGACATCTAGGAAGACTGAACATCAGCCCCTGAAGGATAACAATGCTTGGAGCAAAGAACTCAAAGTCCAGAGAGAACACACCTGATGAAGTGTGAGAGAAGATTGAAGATGATTAAATGCAGCAAAGCTTTTGCCTTCAGGTTCTGAATAATTCCATAAGGCTCTTGCATAGAGAAGAGAAACCAGACAGAAGCCTAATCCCAGCATAACCTAACCAGAATCCTTATAGTTAGTCAACGATGATTTTCAGTTATAAGCCAAATGGATTTTTAATTTAGAGAAAGGCCCTTGACAGGTTTATCTCTAAAGCCTGGGAAGTATTGTATGCTCATTTGCTTCTATGTTTGAGTTTATAAGTAACTGTTTTCATTAGCCCACTTATAATACTAAATGATACATGTAAGAGTCAAAACCCAACATCCTTTGAAGCCACAGAAGTTAGCATTGTGTTAAGAAAGCAGAAACACCTAGATCTTGTTTGCAATACAAAAAATGCTTTTCTTATCTGAAAGACTATTTTCAATTCCCCCACTTGACAAATAGAATAGTGATAGTGTTTTACTTTTACTTTCCAACCACGTCTCCTCAGATGGGCTTTAGTCTCTCCTATCAAAGTACATCGGGTGCGTTATTCAAGCTGTGGCAAGAGACTGTTAGCAAGTTAGTCTCAATTCCCAGCACTGGGACAGTAATTTCCTATGCCTAGAGCTTCTACTGTAACTACTTGCCTAATCCAAATCACTGCTAGTTAATCACCTCTGGTATCCTCCAAAAGCCACTTAATCCTGCTTCCCTCAAAGCAGTGGAGCCAGCAGGGAGAATGGGAGCTTGTTTACTTGGCAGAGCCTTCTGCCCATGAGAAGAGAACAGCCCTACCTCAGATCTGTGCTGTGGAGCAATTTCCACCAGAGCTTAACCCACAAATCCAAATACCTTGTGTGTACATAACACCTGAACTATATCAGCTGAGTGAAAACTCAGCTCAAGTGCAGTGTGAGACAAAGCCAGGGCATTTTTGACAGAAACCTGCTTCCCTTGCACAGCAAGGCTCAACACCAGCTGCTTTCTTAAGCATGCAGGAGGTGGACTGCTTGATACCCCTGAGTTTTGAAGGGCTCAGTTCCCAGTGACCAGAAAGGTACAAAGCACACAGGATGTCTCAAACCACCAGTTTAGCTCTTGTGCAACACAATGGCAGACGGTTAAAGTGTACTTGGGTTGTCTGGCCTGATCAATGGTCAGGGATAAGATGCACCAGGTTCTGAAGTACAAAGGCTTAGTTTTTATCAGAAGAGATTACAGTGGTATCATTTACAGCCTTGAGTTCAGGAGTACATGTTCTCATTGCCACTGTATCCCCCCTCCATGCACACCTCTCAATATCCATTCTTTTACTAGCTAGAATGAATGAAACAGCTTTTCTCTATTCTCTCCACTGGAAAGTGACTGAGCTTTGTGCCTCCAAGCACATAAGTATGAAGAAAGAAATTGGCATCTTCTCCATCACAGACAGTAGTTCCTTACAGACAGCAAAGCAACCTCTGGCACTTGCAGATTTTCATAAGCAATAGTCAATCACTGCTGGGGGAATGCTTCCTAGAATGATATTCTTTGTCTGAAGTTCACCTAAAAAATAGTTTGCATGTGCTTCTGAGGTGATTGTGAGAACTTGTTGATCAGCATTAGTAAAGTAACATTGACTGTTTCCAAGCAGGGCAGGTAAAGTGCAACCAACTACACTAGGATCACTAATTAGTTAACTACCAGTAGCTCATTCTTTACAGTTGCTTACACAGTGCAGCTCTTGCCTGGTGTCCTGCAGATGTGAGCCACTGTGCCAGTTCTTACTCCTTGGAAGCATTATATCCCATCTTCCTCCAGCTGCAGCAAGGAGAGGTCTTGTGTTCTGCAGGGTTTAGGAACATCTAACTTTTAGCAACCAGAAAGAAGCTGAAGTGCAAAAGCTCAGCAGTCACTGCTGAACAGAGCTATGTAAAAACCACAAAGCAAAATCTATAGCGACTTACATTAAGCCTTAGATACACTTTGGTTGGGCTTTGCTTTCAGAGTACCTCTTATGAAAGTCAGAGCCAAACAGTTCAAGTACCCCTTGATCTTTCCTGAGTAGCACTCTGCTAGGGGGTGGGAGAGAACAAGGCCTCAATGACTTACTTTCAGGAAGTCTAGTGCTCTGTGGTTTCAAACTGCACGTTACAGGCTATTTCTGAGCCTTGCTGATGAAACCTATCGAACTTCAGGCTTGCAGTATACTTTGACAGAAAAGCCATTTTTTATTTAAGAACTTTATTATGTCTGATATTACTGCCCCCCTATTGGGAGGGCAATAACACCATGACGCAGCTTAGTATGAAAAGTCATTTTGTCAGTTCAAGTGAAAAGCCAAGCTTTCACACATTTTTTTTTTATTATGAGGTTTTTCTCCTTGAAAATTATCTACTCCAAAGGATAGAACGTGTTCAACTAGCCCTTTGAAGTTTTTAAAACTTCAAAAATATCTAGAGTAGTAGGTTCCATTACTGTTTATCCTGCTACAGAATAGAGGATCAGTTTCTTACAAGACACACACACAAAAATATTACATGAATAGGAAGTTCTCTAAACACATAGTAAAGTGTGGTTTGAAGAACTAGAACTAAAGCTCAATTTGAAAATTCTGGTAGAATTTTTCAGAAAACTAGAATATCATCCTTAAACACCTTACATAGCCACAAAGAAAAGTTAGCACTGAAACCTCTAGATACTACTGCCTTTTATCATTACATATTATTACAGCACTTACATTCTGAAGAGCAAAGAGCAAATGTATATCTGAACTTAACTCAACTTAAGTTCATCAGTTAACATCTAACTGATAGCTCACTACCAGAGATTTCCTAGCAGGGTCCTGATAAAATCATTACCTTGAGTCCTACAACTAATCACTGTACTTGTGCACAGGCTATAGTAAAGCCCACATGAGTAAAAACAAGCAAACCTATTAGCAATAAAGCAAATAAAAACAGAACTTCATGACTTATACAGAAAATAGCTCAGAGCAAATCAAGGTGATGAAGTCCACCTACCATTTCGAAGCTAGAAGGAAAAGCCACTCTCTTTTCCTTAAGTAAAAGGGAGCCTTACCAGCACAGCAGCAAACCAACCCCAAGAAGGAAACACCCATGTTAAAAAAGCTGCAGCTACTTCCCTCTCCCTCATTTAAATAAATCAGCAAGCAGAAAAGCATGCTGGGAAGGGAGCATATAAAAGGAAGGAACTTGCACAGAGGAGCTCAAGTGGCTTAGGAAAAAAAAAAAAATGTTATGGATGTGGTTTTGCTTGTTGGGAAAAAGGGCTTGAAGTTTACATATCTCTGTAGAACAAGATGTATACTGAGACCTTTTGATCTGATATTTAGAATTTACTCTTTATAATCTATTTTTTATTGATTTTCTGTGTATTAAGCTGCGTTCTCAGTAACAGTAACTTTCTCTTTATAGCAGTGTGTATGTAAAACTGAGTAGAGCTTTGTAGTTTGTAATAGTGACAAAAAGCTTTGAGTACAGTATCTCTTGTATACTTCTGTAACGTACTTGCTGCTGGGTTGCTTTATTTGGTTCTGGTGGGGTTTTTGTTGTGGGGTTTTGTGTTGTTCCCTCCCCCCTCTCCCCCAGCTATCGAGTTCTCTCTAATATAGGCTTATATTTATGCAATTACGTGCAGAAGGCGACAATGAATCACTCTTCAAACTTCAGTTTTGTTTCCTGTTATGACAAGGTTATTTATTAAGGGTTTATAGTTGTGTTTCTGTATTTAAAAGTTTGTAGCTGCTGCTGTTTCCTTTTTTTTCTCTCTAATGTTTTTCTAATGTAACTGGAACTTTGCAGCAAGTTTTAACAGGTGGGAAGACAGTAGCTTCGTCTATCTCTCTTCTTTAGTGCCTTGATCTCAGATTCAGGAATAATTTTCCCCCTTAACAGTTTACGCATCTGCAAGCTTTTCTGTGCTGTCTGATTTTGGGATAATCTGCTTAGACTAGACTAGCTATTGCTGGCATACAATAGCATAGCATATACTTGTATCCAGAATACAACTAGCCCTGGACCTTGGCTTGCTACAGCATATAGTTTCTACTAATTGCAATTATGTTTTTATTGCTGCTGTAAATTTTATGCTAGTTAGGTAAAGCTAACTCATATTGTAATTGTGACATTTAGTAATGCAGATATAATTTAAGGAAAGCTGAGGCTTAATTTACTGATTTTGCTGTGAGCTGTACATGAAGATGAAAACGAAATAGTTTGTTTTGCATGAAACTCCTCTCCCTTTGGCTTTGGCTGCCCAGTCCTGTTCTTATGGCATTTAAGTGAGGTTGTGAGCTGCACTGTTAATAGCCCTACCTAAGGGTGCACTTATGCTTGGAGAAAGGTAATGTTCCTTACAGAAAAGAGAAAGAAGGCCAGGCTCCCAGTGTGGTCACCTTCTCTCAGTGCCTCTCTAAGGATTTTCCCCCTTTGGCTGTGGTCTCAGCTGTTATTTTTCCAGAAGGAAGGGAAATAGCAATGAATTTGCCCTGTCTCTGATCAGCTGTTGGGTAGCAATGCTGGTTATCTCAGATACGTTGACTTTGGTTGTGGGTATGATAGAGCATGCCCACAGCCCAGAAGCCCAGTGTGTGATGCGGAGGTCCCACAGTGTTGCCTGGAGTCAGTGGGTCTCACAGCTCCAACAAAAATTAGATTAAGGGATACACAGAGAATAGCCTTGGGGAGGACATTTTCCTTAATGATTAGTTCTGTTTAATGCTCATAAATTAGAATACAGCAGATACTCTTTTCCTGGTGTGCATAAAAAGTTACGTGCAAAATTTGAAACTTCTAATTTTTGATACTGCCTCAAACGATCTGAATAAATTCCAGATTTTTGAGAAGCACAAATCTATTTGTTGTTAGTAATTTTCTGCCAAAAAAATAAAGCAGGGTCATGAATAAATCAAGCTCTCTTTCTTTTTGAACATGTATATAAAAATGTCCATCTGCATCTTTCATACCCATTAGCAAATTAATGTGAGCAGTAGGTATAGAGAGTTCAAGGTGTTTCCTGTCTTGCCACTGTCATAAAAGGCTTGCATAGAGGATGGATAAGATGAGCTTTTATAACAAACTTTAAGGCCTAACATGAACTTTTGCTATCCAAGAATGTCAAAATGACCCATCTGCCTATAACAAATAGCAGAGGCTGTAAATAAATGAAGGGGAAGCATTAGCTCAGTGTAAAGTTTTTCTGTTGTCATTTCAGGGCTTGGATCTAAATGTTGTGAGTCTGGGAAGTGTGGGCTCATTTTATTTGAAGGGGGTTTGAATTCAAGTTTGCTTTCTTAATGCTATGAAAATCATTCTTTATTGCTCTGCTACACTTTTCAAGGGCAGCTTTTGTAAAGCAGAATGACCACATAGGGACATGCATAAGTGTCTCGGAGCATAAGTGGGTTCCTTAGAGAAGGTAGCATTGACAGGACAACGGGCTTAAATCTTGGAAGAGGAGCATGCTTTTTGCCAGTTCTCTTACTTGTGGCTTCAGTTCTGGTTAATCTTTGTCACTGTTATCCTCTGCTTTGTTGCAGCTGCAGGTTTGGTCACAAGCAAGAGTTGGGAGAAGGTTCCATCTCTGTAGCTACACTGAGCAGTTGTACCAAAGCAATGGCAGCCTTGCTACACCTGGGTGTGCCATAATCTAAGGTCTGTGCTTTTAAAGCATTTAAAAGGGCATTACAGCCAGCTTCTGTGCCCTTAGTTAGGGATTAAGGTCCTATTGCACTAAATGTGGCCAATAAGCTTGTGTGTATAAATGATCTAACACATAACAGTTCTTACAAGATTTCAAAATCTGCCTGTGATGTTGTGGAACCAAATAATTCTTCTATTTCTGGAACTCTGTTTTAAACATGAGTCTGAATGGGAGCCTGGCACTGGTACGCTGTGTGCTGTATCTTTAAATAGGTACAACTAGCAAACTGATAAGAAAACAGCCTCAGCCTGAATGGTAGTCAAGTTTCCAATTCCAGCTGGTCTATAGCAACAGGGAGTGTTCAGGTGGTTGCTCTTGCTGTGATTTCTCTGTCACCCCTGAGCCCAGCCTTACTTCTTCAATAACATGCAACCAATTACACAGCTGTTGCCTTTAACAGCACACAGTGTGATGAGTGTGTTGCATTGCACCAAATTAAAGCTATTTACCCCATGTGCAGTATTTCTCTGCAGGACCTGGAAGCCTAGAACTTGGGAAAGACAGGCTGCAATCAGGAGAGATTTGCTTACCTTCCCTCAGTGCTGGAGCAGAATGGAGGGGCTGGTACAGACTTGCTTCCTTTGCTGCTTTAACAACTCCAAGTGAGTGTTCAAGGCTTGGTGCTTCCCCAGCTCCCGTGGCAGGACTAAGCCCCGAATCATCAGTGTGTGGCTTTAATAAACAGGCAACACTGCACCCAGGTAACCTTTGAACCTGCGTTGCAACAGGTTCAAAGGTAAAAAAGAAAAATTATTCCTGATCAAATATAAAGAGCAATTTTGGCTGGCTAGAAATGTTAAACATACAGCTCTTGCGCAACAGCTTTAGAAGAGAGCAGCACACTGTGAAGGAGAACCCCAGCCCTGCGAAAGCTGCACACTTGGGCTTCTAATAGAAGTCTCATTCACTGAGTATGTGTGAGGCACTGAGTAAATCCTGTTCCACTGAGAAAAGGTGCCTCTTATATTTGCTTCACAAAGTGCAATTTATTGTGATATTTTTCCCTACTGCTTTGTGGAGGGGCCTCTCCTTAATCATGTCTGACTGCTGAGACCTGGGTTTCCTTTGCAGTTCAAGTTGTCCATGAAGTAATGTGTTCCTTTATGGTAGGAGCTCTCAGTGCTGTTGGGGTGCACAGGGGACTGGTTATCTTACTGTGTTGGACCTCTAGGTATGCAAAGGGTATTTCACTTGCTGTACGGTCAAGTAGGCTAAGTCTGCTTCATCACAGATTTCTTGTGTTGATTCAAGTGATTTTTATTTTTTGGGTCTTCATCTATGAAATGGCAGTAACAGAACTCCTGTGCTTAATGCTGCTTGAGAGACTCAGCTGTGAGGTGAGGTATGTGGGCTGGGCTGGCAGGTGGAGCTTTTTGGCATCACTTACAAAGGCTGTGGATGTGATCTTTGGAAGAATTTTACTTCTCATGATCCAAGATATAAGGCTGAATACCAAAGTCCTTTCAGCACTCACTTCCTACTGTCAGGACAGGTTAAGATAGCACAGCTTTTATTGATGCAAGTGTGGTTTGATTGGTGCTGGAATTTGATTCCTGTATGATGTCTGAAGAGTAAACTAATATTAACATTTTTCTCTTATGATCTTAAGTATTCTTGATTGGGGTGAGGTAACTTGCCTGTGCCAGTGGACATGAATAAAAGTGGAAGCACCTGTGCCAAGACTAATTATCATCCTAGACCTTCTGATTGCAACCTTCTCTAAGTTTTTAGAAAATGCTGATTTGAGGTGGGTGAAAGAAAATGAGTGGGATGGTTCCAGACTTGGTGTAAAGAAATAATACTGGTGTGCAAGTCTCTTGGCTCCAGTCCGTGGTGCATCTTGCATATTGGGAAAGAAGGCAGTTGGTTTAATGCTGTTATGAGGTATGCAATAGATATTATTAATAAATAGCTGGGCAGGTCCTGTTCAGTGGATATTGCCTCACTATCTTAAAATAGCTAGAATGACTGACACCATCTGTGGTTTTGGCTCCTAGATGCATCTTGAATACAGATGTATAAGGCCAGGCTGGATAGGGCTTTGAACAACCTGCTCTAGTGGGAGGTGTCCCTGCCCAGGGCAGGGGGACTGTAACAAAATGATCTTTAAGGTCCCTTCCAACTCTCTAACCATTATATGGCTCTATGTTTGGGGGGGAACAGTAGCAGAGTCACTTGAGGAGGGAACAAAGCAAATTACAAGAGCTAGCTGTATGTGAAAAGCCTTTCTCTGTCCTTTCTCCCTAGTACATCAAGTACATGGTTATTTGCCTCTTTTAAACAGCAAATTGATCCAAGTCATAGTGTTTTGTCACCTTTCACCTATATAGTTTCTTCCTGATGAGTGACAACCATTGATTAATTGTTTAAAACCATTCTGGGAGTTCTAAGCAGCTCTGAACTGTAAGTTGTCATCTTTGAGTTGGCTAGGTTGGGTTCTTGGTCAAAAGTGTCTTGTTGAATTGATAATGGTAAGTTACCAGATCATTTTTTCAGTTTGTTTTGAAAACAAGTGTGAAAAAACATGTTCAGAAGCCTTAGAAGACACATGGGCTTATGGTCTGCAGTACAGGCTGGTCTGTGTACATTATCTGTGTTCCTTGTTGTTTCTGAATGAGTGATGCCGTAGTTTGTGATCTTAGTGACCAAAGCACATGACCAATGACATCAAAGACTAGATCAGTTGTGGAAACATCACCTCTGTCCCAGTTCTGAAAAAGAGGAGATCAAGGAAAACCCTACTCTGAATAAGTAAATTTTTTTTTCATAAAATCGGGGGAAAAAAAGCTTTCGGTTAATGAAAATGTTGTTAATTTTCCTCTTCAAGACTAAATTATGAAGAAAACATGACAAAAGATATGAAGAAGTCTCTGTAGACTGGCAGAGGCCCTATGAATTTTGTTAAACTAGTTATTTTTTCAAATCTCTGAGCAAGAGAGATGTTCATTCAATGTTTATTCAGAAGTAATGCTTTTTGACAGAAGTCTCTGCATATATGTAGTTTTTAAGCATGTGATAATCCAATTTTTCTTTTGCTAGATTTTGTAGGTGATAGCTCAATATTCTGCCTTCCCTGTTTAGATCCATTTTCTGTGCTTATCTAAAGTATCACTAGTTGCATTAATAGTTCTTTCAAATGTTCCACAAGCAATTTATTCCTTTGCCCCTTTTGCAATTCCCTTAGCACTTGAACGATGAACATGCACCAAAAGGGAGCAAAAGAAATTGAAAGGAGTGTTTCTTCCAGCTCTGTTACTGACAACAGCATTCACAGACATATTTTTAAATACCTGCTTGTAAACATAGATCTCTGGGGTATCCCTGAATGCTGATTAAAAGTGGTTCTTGCTGAGGTTGTGCAACCAGTCCAAGTTGTGAAGAGTGGAGCTAAAGGTCATTACCACACAAAGCTGGAGTTTAATCCCTTGTAGGTAACATATAAGAAGACCTTTTTTTTTATTGGTCTTGTGAAATCTACTCAAAGGCAATAGGCTGTTGAGTGATAAACATGAAACAAACTCTAACCCTTCAGCCTAAATAATTGCCCTGTCAGTAGTAAAGTTTGGTGCCAGTATATTAAAAGTAATACTTGCTGTGTTAAAGCATTTGTATAACAGGGATGGATGGGTAGTTCAACTGTTTAGATCAACTAAAGGGACTTCACATATTTGAATATTTGCAGTTGCTCTGTGGTGCCCAAGAACAGCTACATGCTCACTTTGTTGGTTGGTACAGATGCTGTATAAAGTTCAAAGATCTGACTGAATTCACTACTTTCATGTTGCCATTTAAAATCTTGCATTCCCCTTGCTTTGTCCAGAGCACAAGTGGTGTGTCCCAGAGTCTGTGGTTTTAAAACCAGATGGAAAAGTCTTTTAATATAAACATGGATGTTGAGTACACACAAGTATGAACCAGTATTAGTCACTTTGCAGGAAACTAAAAGTAGTGCATTTGTATCTTGACTTGCTGCCTCTGAGCATAACTGACATAATTCTACTGATTTTGACTGGAAATCATGTGATACTGTGGATGTACATTGGTCTATTTGGGATCAGAATTTGTCCCTCAAAAGTCTAGTTCTTCTGAGCTCTGACAAAAAAGTGCTTGGCATTGACCACTTCTGTTCCATCTGATAAGAATCATAGTTGAAAAATTAATGAAGATGTCTCTGTGTAATCTCCAACAAAGTGAAGCCAATTCCTATCTCAGAAGTACTGAATGCCATAAATTACAGGTTAACTCTGGAGACCATCCAGCACACGTTTTGCCTCGCTGCATGGCTCTTATGAAAGTCTGTGGACAGATTAAATTACCAGGCCTTTCCTCCTCTAAAGGTTAATGACATAATGAAGGCTACTCAAACAGCAGAGTGGGCACACACATATAAATGAGCTTAGATCAAATTTGCAGTGACTTGTGAAGATTTTGTGGTATTTAACTCATAATGAAAATGAGAATGGCCTGCCAAAGTTGAGGGTCTCCTGACATTTTGAAGCTCCACATAGTTTTGTTATTGTGTCCATGCAGAGCTTGGCTTCCGCATCTGCTCCAGACTTTCAAATCCAATCCTAAAACATGATCAAAGCACTGATGTTTCCGGTTCATTTTTTCAGTAGTTTTCATAGTTTGGCTCTATTTTGCCTACACATTCACCTGAATATTTTGCTGTACTCATCCTCCCCTAGTGCCAAGATAAATTGTGGTCAAGAGAAGTAGACATGAGTTTATGAACAGAGACTTTGACTATTGACTGTACAAAGTGGAAGTAAAAAAGCAGAGCAAATCTTTCTCGGTGACTTTAGACTTTGGATCTACAGGCTAATAAAAGAGGGGAAAAAAAAGCTAATGTTCGAAGTGAACAATATCTGACGTGTAATACTTAGATGAGGAAAGTTTAAAGACCACTTGGATTGCTTCTAAGTATTATCACAGTCCTGTTATTTGTTTAGGTAGTTAAGCTTTTGTTGAAACAACTGAATTCCACTTATTATATTAGTATTGGTAGCCATGAAGATTTGATATATCAATGTCAATCCTGAGTAATTTAGCTGACCAAGAGAGATAGCAATGATTTTTTTTTTTTTTTTGAAGATACTGTTCTTTTGATGGTGGAGTGGTACATACATTGGTTTGTAAGATGCCAGTTGGAGTCCTTCGTGTGTTGTGCTTTAGACTTCATCCGTTCACCTGTGCACAAAGGATACGCCTTTGACTTCAGCTCTTGTTCTGATATTCTGATCTGGTTTGTGATCCACCTTTAAATTAGAAACCCTATAATACAGAGGTTTGATTTCCTTTCAGGCTAGGGATAATGCCATTGATGTTGATGAGTTTTCATTATAAACCAATACAGAGCTTGGCTGTAATGAGCATGTTTAATATACAACAGATCTTCTGCTTACACATTATTATTATAGGAACAATACAAAATGCATGTAATGTTCTGAAGTCTTCTTTCTACCTGTGCTTCAGTTCAAACCTTGACTAAGCCAGTTTTGTCCCAATTAAAGACCAGGCTGAGTGTAAGAATTTCAAGATGTGGCTTGTTTTGAGATAAGGTGTCTGTTGCTTTTGTGATTTTAATTCTATGGACTTCATTAGATGCATGGATTTAAAAGACCAAAGAATTGTGCTTTCTGATGAGCATGATCTTTAACTTCCAAAGTAATTGTACGTATTTCTTTAGAAAATCCATTGAAACAGACAACTGGAGCTAAATTTTAGAAGGCTTTTGAGATCATTGTAGTGCAAGATCACGAAAAAGAGACATTGCTTTAAACGGTGGGTTTAGATTTTAATTTAGCCTCCCTTATTGAAGTTGCGTATTACTGATGAAGGCACTTGTGTTTTGGTGCCTACAAGTAGGTTGAGAAATTTAGGGACTGTGATTGAAGTCGTCACGATAACACATGCGGTTTTTCAGGGCTGTGCAGATAAAGAATTTCTGAACTCAATTCTATGCCAGCTGAAGCCACTGACCTTGAAAAAAACCATTTGCTTCACTACAAATGCGTAGGTGTATATTGCAATTCAGGGAAATACACTGAGAATAAAGGTAGAGATATTCAAATTCAGACAATTAGTACTTCCTGTGGCTAAGTTATCTCCCCTGTGTCATGTTTAGTAAGGGCATGGAATGAGGTGAGTAACTGACTTTACCTGATGAATCAGTGTATGATGTACGGGTGTGTAACATGCTCTAATGCACATCTACGGTATTTACACTGCAGTTACTGCAATAGGGATGAATTTGATGCTTTTTGGTTTGGCTACAGCAAATAAAATTCTCAAAAGGTACTTTAGCCTGTGGGAAGTCCTGAAAACTCCCTAAAAAGACTTGCCACGATGACTACTTAAGCACAGATGTTTTATTTGATATTTTCATTGTGTTCAGTGAGGTTTTTCCTGTATTTTAAGCTGGAATATTTCCCAAATTTAAGTTCTGTGGACAGAGAGAACTCTGCATAAACTATATTCCAAAAAAAAAAAAAAAAAACACCAAACCCAAAACCCCAGAATGTCAGGTTAATGGGCCAGACTCCTTCGAGCTTGTTGTGGCATTTCAAGCACCTTCCTGGCCACATAGCAGCAGAAGCTGGGCTCAGCTATCCAGATTGCCATCAACAGTCACTGCAGACCAGTCATCCTTAGGTAACTTCATCCTCCTTTAGTTTATGCTGCTTGTTTTTGCTGTACCAAGAAGTCTCTTAATACCTTCACGTGTCAGATTCAGCAGGAGGATATTTCCAGCCTTTTGGACCAGGTTGTTCAATGCAGCTAAGGTGGAGTATGTGTTTCTGTGGCTTGCTTTTATTTTTCCACTCCCAGTCCTGTGATTCTGGAGTTCTTTTATTCAAGACCAGTGCCTGGACCAAAGTCTTCCCAATTTCAATGGGAAATGCTGGCATGGGAGAAGGTTTTGCTTAGTATCCGAATCAGGTTTGCATCTGTCATCCTTGGTAAGACCCAGTTTGCTGCTTTCCAGTAGGTGCAAAAACACTGCATTCCTTTTCCAGGCTTTTCTGGAGGAATGTGTTGGGGGAATACTCTTGCTGTGAGGAGCCAGGAGGATTGTATCAGTGAGTGTGAACCCCTCTGACATGTTTCTTCTGCCTCTGAGCTCACAGGTTATTGCAGTATGTGCATCTTAGGACATGATACTCAAATACTTTTTTCCCCTCAGTAAAAAATACTGAAATTCTAGTGACACCCCGGTGCTCCTGTCAGTAGCTGCTAAAATGACGTGAGACATGTTGTGATGACAAGCTGTGAAATTTGTGAGGTTGAGGATTGCTACTTCTGTGTAAGTTTTTTGTTAGTTAACACAGTGCTCCTGTGACTTCTCATCTGCTCATGGCGAGACCTGCCTTGATGTGGGTTGCTTTGTGCCTGTGCCAGATCTTGAAGCGTATTGCTTGTGCTATGAAGTTGATATTTTCTGTTAGGAAGAGGGCTTCTTTGTTATTTATAACGAATGACAGAAGGGAAAGCACTTGACAGCAAACCCAGGCAAGTAGTGCTCTTCAGCTGTACTTCAGCTCTTGAGCCCTCAGGGGTTGCTGCTGAAGGCTTTTTGCAGTCACCTCTATTGCATTCTCTTATGAGGAGCTGATTTCGGTTCAGGGTGTTTCCTACAATGCACTTTCTAGAGCATACCAGTGTTAGAGCTGGTTGGGAAAGGATTTTTTGTTTGTTTGTTTTGTTTTGGAAAGCTGACTGAGCTCTGCTTTGCTTTGAGGAGCTTTCAAGACTTAAAAAGCAAGAGGATGGTTCTTAGCTGAACAGAATTGCATTATGTTTTTCTGAAATGCAACATTTTAGCACTTTCCAAGCTGGGCTTGTGTGTTTTGCAATATGATTTGCAAAATCTGAGGAATACTTTGACTTGTCAGAAGCAGACTGTGTCTCCAGCCCCAGCCTTGTACAACCTGGCATAGCACTTCAGGCACCAGCTCATGATGCCTCATGCAGCTTTGAAGCCTGAGGCAGCTATTTCATCCACACCGCGGTGTGCGCTGCCAAGATTAATCTCTGTACCATGGGATGATACTGTCTTTGAGGCCACTGGGAGTTCCTGAGTGTTGCTGCTTCTTTGGCCCACAGCCTGCTCCTTTCTTAACCTTTCAGAAACAACACCTGCCATAGAATGGTTTTTCCCAATACTGTGCTTTGAGCTTCTCTCACAGTCCATCTGTAGCTTTAAATGTAGTCATTATGACTGCAGTCACAGCATTTTGACTCACTGTGTAGTAATCCAAAGAAGGTGCTTCCTGGTAGAAGTATGCAATAGGAAGGCAGGTGCTAGAAAATATCTCTGTAACACCATGTCTCTGTTTATAACCGATTACATCCAGCTTAAAACCTTCCTTGAAGCAATTATGGCATCCAAGCAGGGACCATGTCTGTGTCATATAATGCAATCTGTCCCTCTGATTGCAGAAGAATGTAACAAATGCTATAAATGTCAAATCAGCATCATCAGTGAGAAATGAATCAATTTTATGAGCATTTGACAGATAATTCTAAATAAGAGGAGCACATGAACAGTGTTAATCTGTTCAGTCACTTTGTAAAGACTAAAAACTGCTTGGACATAGTAAGCAGCATCGGCTCCATAGGCTATGAATACTCCACAAAAAAGACTTGTTCTGTGGTAATACCCTTTCTTGTCCTTTTCTGGGTGCTGAGATCCTGAGCTTACTCATGTTTCAGTGCATGGTCTTCAGTGCAGATCATTGCAAGACTTCCTCCTGATATGCAGTCACATACCATACTTCGTTTTGAACACCCACATATTGATGTAATACCTTTGGTGTAAGCAACATCATTAATTATTTCATATTAGAGTAGTACATCCAGATCTCAGCTTGTTGACCACATGTAAGGAGAGGGTCCCGTATTGAAGAGTAGAGCAGGAATTAATGTAGAAGGTGTTTGACTTCAGCCTCCCAACAAAGCTGGAGGAGAGCCCAGGGCTCTGGAGATTCTGCTAAGCGTTGAAAATGATGAGTCTTTCTGTACTTTTTTCTTTTCTATTATTTCGTTCAAAAGTGGTGCATGCTGGTGCTTTTAAATTATTTTTTATTAAGTTTTTGCAAGAAGACACATTAGGAAACACTTCTGTAACACCCAGCTAGATTTAATCTCATTTGCATTCCCTTTATCTCAGAATTTTGCAATCCTTTTTTGTTTTTAAAAACAACAAAACAAAGTGGGGGGGGAACAAGGGAAAAAAATCCAACCCAAACCTATATTTGTCTGGGAAGGTGTATCCAGGCAGTACAGTTGGTTTCACTTGGTTTCATGTAGTCACTAGTGTAGTTTGTATTTCTTAATACTACTTCATTATTTAGGAAAAATTTCCATCTGTGCTGTTGCTGGGTTCTTCCTTTTCTTCTTGAGGGTTACAGAGCTATTTACTTAAAGTCCTGCAGTAAGTCCACATGCTCTTCCAAAATGCATCCCGGCATACATTGATTCATGATCTCACAGGTTTCCATTATGAAACCGTTGTCATAACATTTAGGAACTTAAAATTTCTTCTTTTCCCTTCTCCATCCCTGTTCTTTTTCCCATCTCCGATCCCAATGTGCAAATGCATGAAGACAGTAATGATATAGTAGCTGTTACCCAAGACTGGTACGTGGAACTAGATATTCTAGAGAAGATACTCCTCATACATACAACTATAAAACTCCCTTAGCATCTTTTAGTGAGTTTACTACGGAAGAGCAGAACATGCATTGTGTCACAGGAGAGAGCAGAAGAGATCAGCAATATCATTGAAGCCTCAACTCTGTGGCAACAGGGAGCTGTTAATATCAGCTAAGCATTTTTGCCCAAGAAGTAGACAAAGCAAGCAATGGTTTTTTTTTTTTTTTTTAACTTATTTTTGTCTTCAGTCACTCACCTCTTCTGGTAGAATATCAGTTGTTTCTGTAATCTCCGTCGTGCTGCTGTTACCTTCTCGCTCTTTGCTATTCAATCTGCTTACTCAACCATCTTTTATACTGGGACAGCTACACCCTCACGTAATAACAACTTGTTTTTACACCGTGCATTCACCGTAGTGATTTACCCAGCCTACTCACAAGCTTACAAACCTGAAAACACTCTTTTAATGGGATGCTGCCTGCCAACTGGTTTTCTAGGCTGTTTTATGTGATCACAAGATCACCTCAAGTATTGCTTCAAAGATACAGCAAAGGGTGTAAATTTTTTACAGATTTGTGGTGAAAAAAAAAATTCAGTTTAGACTGGATTTTCTTCCCATTTAATTGCAATAATTTGGCAACGGATTTTCTTAATGAAGCACTTTTACAGTGGAGAGTTTCCATATGCTTTTCAGATATTGACGCTTTTCTATGGAAGCTCAATGCCCAGAATGAAAATAGAATTTAAAATTGAAGAAGTAAATAACTTTTCATCCATCGAGCCCTTGTGATGACTGTTGTTTTCAATCATCCTAGGACAATGCATTTAAGTGACTGCCAGTTATCTGGATTTCTCCTTGGGGGATGGTGGAATTCCACCTCCATTCTTCATTGGTTTGCATGGCCTGAAGCTTCAGCAGTTGCCTCTTGCTGCAGAGACTGTTATCCTTTAACAAAGTGTGGTTCTAAGGTCAGAGGGACCTCGCTGTTGTGTTTTAATGAGCCTTTCTAGTAAGACAGGGTAGAGAATGTCCAAGAGCAAATAACGCAGCTATTCTTGCTCGTGTCTACTTTGCTGGACTCCTGCTCAGGTTGCAGTGTGTAATCTGCAGTTCTCTCCACCATCACATGGTTGTTGCAAACAGCTTCTATAGAGGTGCAGTTACCTTTCATCTTGAAACATTTTTGTTTGCTTGATTACTTTTTTTTTTTTCCTTACCGACCTTCTTTTCCCAAGCCATATGTTTTTTTTTGGTTTGTGTTTTTTTTTTTTTTTAATTTATGGGGTTTTTTTTAATCAGAGACTACTTAAGGGCAAAGCTTCTTCACCCTCTTTGAATTACTGGTTATAAATCTTGATTCAGAGACACATCACAGGAAGAAAAAAAAAAATATCTCTTGATGATTTCATAAGAGTTACTTAAGTAACACACACTCTTCAGTTTCCACATGGTCCTTACCAGTGTGAATATCAAGCCAAAACCATTGAAATTTGGTCTTTGATCTAAGTATTCCAATAATATAAAGATCAGCAGTGTTTTGAAACAGAAAGTCAGACAAGTATGTATGGGTTAAAATCTTGAAAAAAAAAAAAACTATCTATAGCTTTTTCTACAGCTTAACGGGTGGTGTGTGAATCTTCCTGAAACCATCATGGCAAGGAAAACAGCCATTTCTTCCTGATTTCAAAATGGGACAGTAGTTGTATTTCCTACTGTCTAAAGGGTAGGAAAAACTGCTGAAGGAGTTGTTACTGTGAAAAAGGCAGGATGTTTCCTAGGACGTGACAGTGCTCAGCAGGTGAAAATGTAGAGTGTGTCAATTGCTGAATAAAATTGCAGAGTGTTTAGACTTCACTTGTGAACTGGCAAAACATTGTTAGGTCTGAGAATCCCCCAAGCACTGCTCTTTGCTGCTCTTGAGTGAGTTTCCTTTGCCGTGTCCTAGCCAGGGACAGCAGCAGTAAACCTCAGCCCTGCCAGAGGGAATTAAGTTGTGTGAGCAATTTGACTTTCCTAATGGCTGAAGGCATTGGCTCGCTTTTGCTGCTGAAGGTACAAGAATGCTGTCAGATAATTGAGCCGCAGGGTTTAAAAGCAAGCTTTATTGGTTGATCCGCGTATATGGGTGACTGGCAGACTTCCTTTTGTGAGTGGTGGAGAGGCAGACAGTCTATGGGATAGCTTTTCACTGACAAAATTGCTCCCTGGACAAGTTCTCCTCCTCTGTTGAAGATGGAGTTGCGAGTATGGATTATCCTCCTAATATAAAGATTATTGTGTTTCTGGCTTTTGTTATAAAATGCTCAGAAAAGCAGTGAAAAGTTTTCTTCCTCTGGTCTTCCCTGAAATTAATGCCCATCATGTGAACCAGTAACAACTAGTTACTGTAGGTACTACACTAGCATCAACTCTACTGTTACGCTAACAATGAATTGTCAGAAACTATTTGTGAGTCTAAGAGCAGCTCCTGAGGAGCAGCCATTTCAGCAGGCCAAGGGGAATGTGCAAGCTGCTCTTACTTTCTGGAAAACTTTTTGTAAAGTCAGAACTTCATGCTGAAATTTGAAGGCAGCTTTGGGGGTGGAGAGAAAGGGTTTTTGACCATTATATGCCAGCAGTCAGACAAGTGATCACCGTCGCTATCGCACATTCCTGAGAAAAATGGGGTTTGAACCACGTAGTGGCAGATAAAAATGGAGATATATCAGGAATTCCTTCTCTCTGAATTTCTTCTCTTATGACATAACTGTAAAAAATTAAAATTTACATGCTTCTAAACTGCACTCATTAGCTGGGCACTTCCCAATGCACCCAGTAGACCATACTCAGTTGGTTAACTTCAGTTATAATAGCATCAGCTTGATAAGGTTTTCCCAAGGAGAAATCATCTGGAGTTGAGGTTTTGAAGACTATTCCAAATCCAGTAATACCACACATATGTAAATCTCCAAAATTTGGGCTCTAGTCTCTCAAAATCTAATTTTGCTTAGCTCCAAATTCTTGAAGAGCTTAACTGTAGAGCTGGGGAAATACTTGAATCGATGGATTTACCCTGGGTGTGAATTTGCCCTGTAAAATACAAAATGACAGATTTCTGTGATTTGTGCCAGGTTTGGTAATTTTTCAGCTGTACAGTAACTGTATTAGATAATAGCACAAGCTTTCTTTTGGAATTTGATTAAGGTACTATAAAGTATGATAACAACTGAAATCTGCAGGGGACTGAGGCAACTGACCTATGAGATGAAAAGCAGAAGCCAATGGCAATTGTGATTAATGATGAGAGTTGCACTGCAGAATAACTTTTGCCTT
>VXBJ01000662.1:377713-439080 GCA_013400055.1 Nycticryphes semicollaris
CTACTTAAGGGCAAAGCTTCTTCACCCTCTTTGAATTACTGGT
Source organism: Nycticryphes semicollaris (assembly GCA_013400055.1). Taxonomy (NCBI): domain Eukaryota; kingdom Metazoa; phylum Chordata; class Aves; order Charadriiformes; family Rostratulidae; genus Nycticryphes; species Nycticryphes semicollaris. Next base: position 377,757 of record VXBJ01000662.1, read on the forward strand.
TATAAATCTTGATTCAGAGACACATCACAGGAAGAAAAAAAAAAATATCTCTTGATGATTTCATAAGAGTTACTTAAGTAACACACACTCTTCAGTTTCCACATGGTCCTTACCAGTGTGAATATCAAGCCAAAACCATTGAAATTTGGTCTTTGATCTAAGTATTCCAATAATATAAAGATCAGCAGTGTTTTGAAACAGAAAGTCAGACAAGTATGTATGGGTTAAAATCTTGAAAAAAAAAAAAACTATCTATAGCTTTTTCTACAGCTTAACGGGTGGTGTGTGAATCTTCCTGAAACCATCATGGCAAGGAAAACAGCCATTTCTTCATGATTTCAAAACGGGACAGTAGTTGTATTTCCTACTGTCTAAAGGGTAGGAAAAACTGCTGAAGGAGTTGTTACTGTGAAAAAGACAGGATGTTTCCTAGGACGTGACAGTGCTCAGCAGGTGAAAATGTAGAGTGTTTAGACTTCACTTGTGAACTGGCAAAACATCGTTAGGTCTGAGAATCCCCCAAGCACTGCTCTTTGCTGCTCTTGAGTGAGTTTCCTTTGCCGTGTCCTAGCCAGGGACAGCAGCAGTAAACCTCAGCCCTGCCAGAGGGAATTAAGTTGTGTGAGCAATTTGACTTTCCTAATGGCTGAAGGCATTGGCTCGCTTTTGCTGCTGAAGGTACAAGAATGCTGTCAGATAATTGAGCCGCAGGGTTTAAAAGCAAGCTTTATTGGTTGATCCGCGTATATGGGTGACTGGCAGACTTCCTTTTGTGAGTGGTGGAGAGGCAGACAGTCTATGGGATAGCTTTTCACTGACAAAATTGCTCCCTGGACAAGTTCTCCTCCTCTGTTGAAGATGGAGTTGCGAGTATGGATTATCCTCCTAATATAAAGATTATTGTGTTTCTGGCTTTTGTTATAAAATGCTCAGAAAAGCAGTGAAAAGTTTTCTTCCTCTGGTCTTCCCTGAAATTAATGCCCATCATGTGAACCAGTAACAACTAGTTACTGTAGGTACTACACTAGCATCAACTCTACTGTTATGCTAACAATGAATTGTCAGAAACTATTTGTGAGTCTAAGAGCAGCTCCTGCGGAGCAGCCATATCAGCAGGCCAAGGGGAATGTGCAAGCTGCTCTTACTTTCTGGAAAACTTTTTGTAAAGTCAGAACTTCATGCTGAAATTTGAAGGCAGCTTTGGGGGTGGAGAGAAAGGGTTTTTGACCATTATATGCCAGCAGTCAGACAAGTGATCACCGTCGCTATTGCACATTCCTGAGAAAAATGGGGTTTGAACCACGTAGTGGCAGATAAAAATGGAGATATATCAGGAATTCCTTCTCTCTGAATTTCTTCTCTTATGACATAACTGTAGAAAATTAAAATTTACATGCTTCTAAACTGCACTCATTAGCTGGGCACTTCCCAATGCACCCAGTAGACCATACTCAGTTGGTTAACTTCAGTTATAATAGCATCAGCTTGATAAGGTTTTCCCAAGGAGAAATCATCTGGAGTTGAGGTTTTGAAGACTATTCCAAATCCAGTAATACCACACATATGTAAATCTCCAAAATTTGGGCTCTAGTCTCTCAAAATCTAATTTTGCTTAGCTCCAAATTCTTGAAGAGCTTAACTGTAGAGCTGGGGAAATACTTGAATCGATGGATTTACCCTGGGTGTGAATTTGCCCTGTAAAATACAAAATGACAGATTTCTGTGATTTGTACCAGGTTTGGTAATTTTTCAGCTGTACAGTAACTGTATTACATAATAGCACAAGCTTTCTTTTGGAGTTTGATTAAGGTACTATAAAGTATGAAATCAACTGAAATCTGCAGGGGACTGAGGCAACTGACCTATGAGATGAAAAGCAGAAGCCAATGGCAATTGTGATTAATGATGAGAGTTGCACTGCAGAATAACTTTTGCCTTACACTTTCTGAAACAGAATAAAAGGCTATCTTCGTGTCACCAGCTTTAGGGTACTGTTTTTTGCCTTCTGTCTGAAATATCCCTATGCTTGGACATGAGCAGATGGCAAAACTGGAAAATGTCCTTCCTTGACACTTCTAGAAAAATTTTGTCCCCTCGACAGCGATAGAAGTACTTTACAAACATCCTCTGTCTGGACATCTGCTGTATGACTTGGAAGCTCACCTGAAGTTGCTGTGTAGGATTAAGCAGATGAATTGTGGTCCTCTGAGAGAAAGTGGATCAGACAATGTCACCGTTGCTGCTAAGCTCAGGTACTGCACAAAAGATGCTCTTCACCAGGAAAATGTCAAGTACATCTCATCTGCTGCTGGAGGTAAGTTTCAGTTTAAATACGGTTTTCCTTTGTCTGTTAAATCTGTGGGTAGTAATATTGTAAGATGTCAGAAGGAATGCAGGAAGGGGGCAAAATTAAGTACAAATCAGCTTAGTTCTATCAGAATTTTAGTGTTTCTTATCTAGGAAGGTAAGAAAGTGCTGAGCTGAGGTAAGAAAAGAGTATAATGCTCAGCACTTGTCTTATACTTGGGATATAGAAATGGGACAGTGTTGCAAGTGGTGGTTATTTCCTTAGTGCATTTGGGTTTTAACAGTAAATGTATGCTTTCTAGTTTGTTATAGTTAATATTCAGGTGTGTAGTAAACAGTTGGTCAAAGGCTGTCAGTTTTTGAGGAAATGTAGGGTTTCCAACGACTACAAACAGGCTTTATAAATAGGAAATGTTCCTCTCTGCTAGAGTACAGCTCTGGTACTGTGCTGTTAGTGAATAGTGAAAACTGCTATTGTGACTAACAGTGCAGCCTTCCTCTTTGCAATTTCATTTATGGACTTCCTTCTGTTACACACTTCAACGCAAGTCAGCAAGGATTACTGTGTGACTAACACTATGGCACAGAGACAAATGGCATCTCCATCTAGCATAACCAGGAACTTAAAAATGCAATTCATCCACAAAGAGCCAAACTCTGAATGTAAATGGGTACCTGATCCATTTGTTGGAATATCTCTAATTAGGCTGCCTGTACCCAGGAGGATTTCACAGCATCCTGCACATGAGCCTGGCAGGAACCTGTTGGTTACTTCTTGCAAGTGTACAGTTCATGGAAGCTGGGATCACCGAAATTCTACCTCTTATGTAGTTTTCAAACTTGCTGTTATGTCATTTTTTAAGATATGTATATATTGTCTTCTGTGATGTTCCCTTAAAAAGGAGTATATTTTTGTATTGCAGCATTAGACAATCCATGCATACTCCATTGAGTCTAACTACACAAATAAATGATCTTTTGACAGACCTCTTGTTGGCATTGTACTTGGCCCCAGGACCGTGCTGATAGCATGTGCTGCTTTCCCCTTTGCTTGGGGCATCCTAACTGTGTAGGAGGAGGACTTTGCTCCACTTGCTGTAGATTAAGCATTTCGCTCTTTCCTGGGGGGATGGGAGGAGAAGAGTGTTCACATGTGAAAGTAGGAATATAATAAACTCTGACCTAAATCACTCCCACGCATGACATGATGTGACTGAGTGTTCAGTACTTCAACAGGACAGTGCAAATCAGAACAGTAACTCTCTGTCCTTCCTGAAGTGTGGGAAAAGTGATACAAGTCAGGAAATATATGTAAAAGCAAAAGATCAGAAAGGTGGCAGAAAAGTCTCCTCCCTCACCTCTCAGGCTGCTTAGAGTCAGGTGAGAATGAATCAATGGAAGAGGAGGAGGCAGAAACTGCATTTGATTTATTGCTGCAATGGTGGGTTTTTGTGGTAAGAGAGGTGGTTGGTTGATGGTAGGGTTGGGCGTATGAGGAGTGTTGGGTGAGGTGTGCCTTCCTCCAGGCTGCTGATTCCCAGAGGGGAGTGGGAAAGAGGTCCATAATGTTCCTCCTGAGCTTTCCTGGGACGCACTCTTCTGCTGCTAACCCTGAGTCACCTGTTTGTGCCAGGTTCAGGCCATTGCTGCTTATCAGCACTAGTTAATGCCCACTCTAATGAGGGAGTTCTCCCCTCCCACCTGCATTTGCCAGACACTAGAGCGATAGAAATAAAGCCTGTGCGTGTATCCCTTCCTTGGGAAGGCTCTGGAGGCAGCAGTTTCTCCTGGACTCTCAGGTGCTGGACCTGGAAAGATATTGTTTCTAGTTCTGGGCATGAAAACTGGGATATTTTCCCTGAGCAGTTGAGAGGAAGGGAACTTTGGTCTTGTTACTGTTGCTTTTCCCCATTGGACTTATCTAACTTTTTTCAGAAATTCAGAAAAATATGGGGAATTGACTTCTTATTTTCTTGAAAAGTCCTAGGTTTGAAAGAGGGAGACATACCCTCTTCCATGTTTAAAACTTGGGAAAAAGTTGTCTTCTGTAACTGGAAGCTGCTAAATTCCAAGATATTGATGGAGCACTGGGGCTGAACACAATAATGGGTGTTTTAATAAATATAGTACAGCTTTTTAGTAAAATATTTGTTTCTGAAAATGAGTTTTCCTCCACAAAGGAGAGGAGAGAGAAGAGGATGAATAAAGCTGTTTCTTGTTGTCTTTGATTGTCACTGATGTTTTCTCTAGCAGATGTTTCTGTGTTGATTGAGGTTGCTACCCACCATCACTCAAGGAAATGCTTTTCACAGGGATTTTTCTATAGCTTGATAGATCTGGTTTGATATTTTGGAAGAAGTTATTTTTCTGGACAGCAAAGTAGCAGTTGCAACATTTTTGCATAAAAAGCAATCCTTCCTTGTATTACTCCCAAGTGGTTTACTTTCAGGAGTGAATAATGGGTAAAATATTGGTGGTGGTTTCCAGCTGCCAGAAAATGCTTTATTTTCCATCACCATGAGATCTTTAACCAATTGTCAGCCAACTGATATTCAGTCAGTAATACATCGTTATCTACTCAATAACAGCCCAGTGGGCTTTCCAGGGACACACCTGCGGTTAAATTCTGTATGTGTGTGTTTGTTATGCAGTGACAATTTCAATTCATATAATATTAATACTAATACTAATCAGTAGCCCTGTGATGAACTGGAAGGAAAATGACTGTGCCTCTTCACTTCAACCTCACATTTGCAATCATTGGTTTAACCTGCAGCTCTCCAGATGTCAGTCAATTAGGCTGGAAGTAAAACAAATCTGCTCAATGAGAGACTTGTCTTTGTTGCCTAACCGTTTAAAATCTGCAGCAATGCAATGAGTCTAACTTAACCTTTTTATTAGGTACTTGTTGGTCAATAGGAGAAAACAAACTAATGCATTAAAGTTCTCACAACCCACTAGTAAGCTGACTTTAATTTCTAGTCTCTTCCAGGAGGTTGATTGGGTTAAATGGTGGAGTTACTAATTGCATGCTAAAGGAGGGGCATTGTTTCTGGGTTTTAGGACACAGTGTGCTCAAAGCCTACAAGCATGTTTTCCTGGTAACCCTTGGCTCTCCTGGAGTATCTACTAACTAGCTAGTACTTGATGGGGCATCCCTTTCACAGCTCACTGTCTTCAGAGGAAGAGGTTTGACATTGTTGGTCGCAATAAAATCCATTTGTGTTATAAGCATTCCTGGTTGTATACAACTGGAGTTAACCAACAGGCTGCTTACCATCATAGGTTGTACCTGGAGGGGCAGTTGTAGGACTTATGACTGTACCAGCTATAGCTGTATTTTGGGGTGATAGCTAAATGTACTGTTTTGACTGTCACTAAAATGAGTTTGAGATCAGTGCCTCCAATTTGGATTCAGGCAGTTCTGACAAAATGACCTGTTTGCCTTAGACACTTCTCTAAATAACCTTTTGTTTTCCTTTTAAGTCCAGGTCACTGAGATTGCTGGGTTAGGGAGGGGTTCTGCATGAGGGCAGGCAGGCAGTGGAAGCTGAGTAAGATGCAGTGATTTTTATAATCTGACCAGCTGCAGCAGCATCACTGGTTACTGCCTTGGTGCCAGTCCCACATGGTTCAGACAGTTCATCAGCCAATATGCAGGCTGTCCCCTACCTGGCATTCTAGGAAAATTACTTTTGAATGTCTGTGGTCCTTCCCTCTACTAATAAGCAGAGGAAATTAAGTGGGGATCTGTCTGTCCTGAGCGTTTCCATTAAATTACAAACCTTGCTGGAAGGTGCTAGGCAGGTCTATGTTATTTGGTGGAGTGCCCTGATTTAGTCCAAAACTGAGAATGGGTGTTGTGCTTTGACCAAGCTCATTAGCACAGCTGCTCTGGAGAAAGAAAACTTATTTAGAAAGGGTGCTGAACAGAAGGGAGAGATGTGGCATAAGAACAGGAGCTGAATATCCTCGGTTCTTGGTGCTCACCTCCTTTGGAATATGCTTTCTGTTTCTTCTGAACATGCACAACCACAATGTGCCTTTGAAAAGTGATGTAGTTACTTCATCCATTTGTCCTAAGTCCCCCTTGGTTCCTGATGACCAGTGAAAGAGTCAGCAGAAGGGTCAGGAAAGCAAATCTCATCCTGAAAGCTGCCTTCAATGGCTTCTCTGGGCTTTGCTGGGAAGTGCAGAGTGTTTGGGGAGCACGGATGCCTCAGACATATCACCTCCAGTAGAGAGCACAAGGCGTATCTCAGAAGGTGACAGCTGATGGAAGAACAGGTATGGGCACTTCATAACTAGCCTGGAAAGTACCACATTTGAGATATTGAATCATGATGCAGATCTGTTGTCTGTGCAGCAGCCTGTGGAAAAGCTGGAGCCTGAACAGTGATTTAACAACAGTTCTTCCCCAGGCAGGCTTGGATTCTGTTGGCTTCAATGGGAGCAGGGCTGTCTGTAATTAACAAGTTACTTTTATTACACCTGAACAATCTGAGGAGGGTAAAACATGCAGTTTGGAATTCTCTTGCTCTGCAGATTGTGATTAATTTCTAGAAGGAGAATGGAAGAAATTAATGGGGGAACATCCAGCTTAACATGTGGCAAAGGCAGAGAGAAGCTGAGACTGATCGTGTCTTCCTGCTGTCTCAATGCACATTGATGAACTGGGAGAGAGAACCATTTAGAAAACATACTTTACAGGTGGCTGGAAAATTTCCACTACTGGTATTCTTCGCTCAAATAAAGATAATTTTTCCATGAAGAAACTATATTTTAATAGACTTTGATTATTTTTCCCCCCGCTTCCAAAATATTTTATTTGTAGCTTGTCTTCCACTTTCTGAAATTTCTGTGGAGAAGAAAGAATTCCACTTTTAAAAACTTGTAGTGTTGAGCTTTAGATGACAGAGAAGTTTGGTGTGTGTCCCCCACAATTCAGAACATAAAGTAAAAATGAAATATGATAGTAGAAATGGATTCTTACATAGCTATCTGCACCTGCCTGCAGTTAAACTAAAGCTGTGTTGGCTGGCTAGATGCTTTTCCTCCTAAAGACAGGCCACTTTCTGGACTTCATAAGGATAATCCCAAGCTTTAGTTGCAAGTGAGTATGTTTAAGAGTCACAAGAACTGAACTCTCAGGTATTTCGGGGAGTGAAGAAAGCATTGCTCTTGTCAAAGATGACAATTTATAAATATGTTAACTGATGGAAATTTGTGGTGTGCACAGTCACACTGAAAAGAAAAAAAAAAAAAGGTGGGAGGAAGAATGGAGTGTGTGTGAGTTGAGAACTAAAGCTTGGAAGGATTAAACCATAAGTTAAAGTTAGTGTCTTCCAGAGCTAGTCACATAATGTTGAACCCTGTTTGATAAATTAGATGCCCTGAAAGTCAGGGCAAGTGGACTTGTGAGCAAGTTTAAAATTAGTAAAGAGATTACACCAATCTTGTCAAAAGTGCCCTCTGGTCCAGCTCCACAATAGTCACCAGGGAACCCTTCAGGCTTATTTTCAAAGGTTTTAAACTCCTCAGCTGAACCCCCCTCTGGGAAAGCCGGGACACAGACAGCAGGGCTGGTTGAGCCCAGGCAGCACCACACCTCACAGACTCCCCAAGCACTGATCAAACCAGTTCCCCAGTTGCTCTCTGCTGCCAGAATGGTGCAAAGGTGCTGAAATGATGCCAAAGATTGTATGACAGCAAAGCAAGCTGACGGTGTGCAGCTCGGCTGTGTGCTGCACAGTGACAGTCATGTTTGGCTGCAATACTGCCTTCTTCCACTTCCCTGTACCTAGAACTGATAAAAGAAAACCTTAATCCTGACATTTTTATAAACCATAAGATGTTAAGAAATGACAGCAACTGGGCAGTCTCATAATAAATTATGCCCAGCCTTCAGGTGACAATTACAAAGGAATGAGGATCTTATTTCACTCTTGAGATGGAAACCTGGGCTCGGTGCCTGAGTTACAGTGCCCTGGGGCACAGTGCTGCTTTTAATATCTGACCACAAAGAGAGAGCTGCAATGGCAGAACTGCAGCAAAAGAATTGTCATCCTGTCATTGATCAGACATAATGTCTAACCTGGTTCTTCTCTTGTGGTTACTTGAACCGGTTTGCCCTTGTTTTGTGGTCAGCTCTGGTTGGGTGTAAAGTTTACTTTTTCTAGAGCCTCTGCTCACAACTGTTCTGCTTTTCCTTCTCCTGTCTTTTTTTTTTTTTTTTTAATCTATTTTGGGATAAAGGTTCTTAAATTTAAGTTGTTTCAAAGACAAACTTGTACAGTAGTCTGTAGGCACTGCTCCATCCTTCCTTGCACTTGAGTTTCCCACTTGCTGTTTTTATTCTGTTTGTACAGCAAAATCAGTTCTGGCGGGTCTGTGAGCTGGGTCTGTTCTTAGGTACCACTCAGCTGGATTTAGGCATCAGCACCAGGATCAGCTGGTGGCCTGAGTCGCTGGCAGGTGTCTGAATGTTGATGGGGCAATGACATGTAGCAGAACCATGATATTGTGTGGGCTGATGGGAAGCAGGAGCTCTTCCAGGAGGGAAAGTTTGCTGCATGGAGAAGAGAGCTAGCACGGATCTCTGAAGCTATTGTTGCCAGGCTGTTATATAGCTTGTTTTGAACCATCTTTCATACGGTTTGGAAGTGGGTATTTACATCCTGATGGAGCTGTATTTGCTATATTTGCATTGAAACGTAGAATACCTGAGATGAGTATAGTTGGAGTAATGTATCTGTCTGCTTACTAAAGATGGCACCTTTCATCTTTGAAGCATTGTATGGATTTTGAGCTTTTGATAAATATTGTACAGGATTAGAGAACTTACCTAAGCTTACTAGTAATTCCTTTTTTGCATTTCTAATACTAGATGGAGATCCTATCACCGGTTGTAAACTCTGTTACCAAAAAACCTAAACACATGTACCATTCAAAGTTCCTCCTACTTCCACCATGCCCAACGTTTCAAGTAGCTCAGCAAAATTCCTTGGCAGTTCTATGTGTTTCAGCAACCGTGGCCACTCTTTCTCTCCAGTGTATGTAAAGCACTTACCTGTTAGCTTTTTGTCCATTGCGTATTTAAATGACAATTTCTTTATATTTGATGTTCATGTTTGTGTAAGTTCTGGCACTGATTTCCACTGGTTCTCTGAAAATTTTCCTAAGTGGGGAGATGAAACCCTTTCTGGGAAGGACACAGCCCTTTTCTTGTTATACATATATTCAGTCAAATACAAGTAATACTAAAATGAGAAGAGCTGTATGAAGATGTGAGGTCATGATGAATCGTGCTTACTGTGTCCAGAGATTATCAATAGGACTTGTCCCTACAGCCATCACAGTGTGTGTGGAGAAGTGCAATGCAAAGATCGATGCCATGTTAAGTAGCTTGTTGGGATGAAAATACAGAGACTAATTTTCTTCTCTGGAAAAAGTGCTCAAGAGAAGCAAACCATGAAGGGTGAGTTTTGCTTACTTGTGAAAGGCTTATTACCACAAATACACTGTACCTTCCGCTTGACAGGTATCAAAAGTGCTCTGTAAACTGTGTGAAATGTGCAGGAGTTGTTGGTCCACCACTCACATGTGGCTGCTGTAGAGCTGCTGAACAGCCCACAATGACAATCTAGTGGTTTAAAGCAGGAAATGAAGGCAATTAATATCCAGTTGAAACTAGATGTCATGTTAATTAGGGAAATAGCAAGCTAGTATCTTTTTAGTTGTTTTTTTTTTTTTTATTACAGACCGTGGTTGCTTCAGGTGTCAGGGGTGATGGAGTGCCTCCTGGTTAGTGTGCTATGTCTGTAGTCAATACTCTCCCTTCTCATTTCAAATATTTGTCTAGCCTCCTCTTGAAGCAAAATAGGTCGCATTAATATTGGTACATATAGAAAACCTCAAAATAAGCTAAAAAGATAAAGTATCTCATCCTTTGCAGTTGTGCTTACTAAAAAGTAGCTAACCCTGACCTCCCCTCCTGCAACCCCTTCTCTAAGGTAATTGTGTTTTATTCCTTTCAATATCTCAGTGTTATATAAAATAATAACCTACAGAAGAATCCAACCTGAACCATTCTATGATTTGGCCTTTTGACAAGCCTTGTGTCTTGCAAAAAGGCTGTAGGTTGCAATAGCTGTTGCAGGGGACCCTGAGATTCACTGTGTACACGTTCTGTTGCTTCTGCCCTTTCTGTAAGCGGCTGCTGGTGGTCCTGGTCAGAGGGAGACTTATGAATTAGATGAACCTTTACTCTGCTCCAGTGAGGCCAGTATTAAATTACACCAGATGGGGAAATTATTTTCTTTCAAAATGATTTCTTCCCTCAGCAAAGTACCCCTTTAAAGTGAGAAACACTTAAGTAATTAGCTGTGTATCTAGATTCTGCAAAGACATGTGGTAGGAGCAAGCACGATTAGACTATGGCACCTCATGAAAAGGCCTGAAGTATGGAACAGACAGGTTGTTCCCTCCCTTGCCATGAAATCCAGTCACTAGGAGGAAGATATTGGAATCTGAAAAGATATCCTATATGCTGTGTTGCTTGGCACCAGACAACAAACAACTGACCTTGTTGTATATGCCCCAGTGGGCACATTAGGATCTTAGACAACATGGTGAGCAAACTGGAAAAATATGTTGATTGTTTGGAGGGACTGGTGGAGTTAGTGGCAGAGAAAAGATAGATCAGCTCTTGTCATCAGTGTTGCCTGGATTTTTTGACTGATGCTCTGTACAAATGTGTTGCTAACCAAAGTGTTGCTCTAACAAGCTTGAAATTAAGAAACAAAAGCCAATGGAGGATACAAAGAAATATCAGAAGCAGGGCAAGAAATAGGAGGGCAATATTGGTCAGTATTGATGGGCAGTGATCTCTGTGCATCACTTTCCTTGATTCCTAATGAAGTTTTGGAAAATGTTTTCAGTAACTTCTGCCTATTATTAAAACAAATCAGGGCAAATGAAGGAAATAGAGACCAAAAAACAGTGCTCACAAAAGAAATTATCCCTTTTCCTCCTCCTTTCCAGCTTCATTGGAAAGAGCAGCTCATTGCTTGGTGGAGCTGCAATCTATGTTCTCTCAGCATCGCCCTTCAAGTGGTCATTCTCCTGAATGACCTCTGCAGCCTCTTCTAGAACATCCTTAAAATACATGGTGTTTGGTGCTTTCTGGCTATTGTGCAAATAGTCATGGAGTAGCAAGTCTTTCACTGTGACTCCTCTGCTGGTCTTGGAGAGGGACCTCTGCTATTATAACTCAGTAGGCAAATGCATTTTTATAATCTATTAATGGGTATGAGGAGAAAACTGGTTTCTACATCTGTCAGAAGAAGTTGTGAAGTGGTTGAAGATCTCTCCTAAGGAAAAAAAAGACTGAATAAAATTTCAGTTTAGCCCAGTGAGGGACCATTGATATAGTAATGTCAATACATTTCAAGTTTCACACACACACTTTTCTTTGTTTTACGCTGCAGGACTGAATGCTCAGATTTATTTGCCCCCTGCAGCCCACATCTAGGATATGCAATAAGTATAGCTGTGCTCTTTTTGTTGCTAAAGCTAGAAACTACTGACAGTGCTTATATGGTGGCTCGTGGCCTACGTGTCCAGAGTTGGATCAACCACACTGTAAAAATAGCTGTTATGTCTGTGAAATTCCCGAGTTCTGTGATTACTTTCTAGATGGCTCATATATTCCCAGAGAAGCTAAATCTGCCTTTTTGGCCTTTAGATGGGTAAACAGCCTGAGTCTGGCTGGTTGTGAGCTGGGGGTGGAAATCTGGCTACATGAGAGGGTAAGGATTGTCACCCGCTGAGGCACAGTGGCAGATCTGTCACAAGGGTGAAGTAAAACTACCTTCAGGTAGTTTAACCTTTGAGTTTTACCTTACATTTACTATGGGTCCTTGTGATTTGTTACTCTGGGTCACTAGATACATAATAAATTGTGTATCAGAACCCTTAAATTTGTTGTCTTGATTGTCTGTGGAGGTGAAATGTATCTATTTAATAATTTAATAAATGCAAAATTGCAAGTTTTCTCAATTCACAACTCGTCCTCAGAGGTATCAGATCAGGCTAAATATTTTTTCTTGGTGACTGTTTCTGTTACTCAGGTAACATTCCCCTCAACTGGAATGAGTACTGATCTGGTGTGTGCCCCTGCCATGACCCACTCTCTTCATTCTTTCTGCCTCAGTTTTTCTCATTTTTGTAATGGAAATATTAAATTTTCCAGATGAATCAGGTACTGTTTTTAGAGTACTTTGAGGTATTCCCTAAGAGGTGCTAGCACAGAAGTGTTGGGCATGAAGACAATGAGAAGTGCTCCAAATGGTCTTATCGGGCCTTATTAATCACCATGTAAATTTATAGTGCTGTGCAAACATTGCTCAGTGATAAGACCTCTGCTTTAGTGTTAGACCTCAGCGTTGGTGCTCACCAAGGAATAGGATCTACGTGTTCTACTTCCCGCCGTGCAGCGCTGCATCGTTTGGACCCTACTGGATGTGCTTGTGGAAAAGCAGCACGCAATTTAAATCTGCAGGATCTTCCCAAAATGTATTTCAGGGACACATTACTGACAAGTCTGTGCTACCTATTGTGGATTAATTGTTTGTTTAAAAAAGAGGTCGGTATGAAACACATCCTCCATGCCTGTGTCTTAGGAGCATTGATGTATGTTTGTCTGTTTGCTCCCTGAACAAAAACGCCGCTGTTATTTTCCAGTTAGAGCAGGGGAGGACAAGTGGGAAAGGAGGCTGACTTGCAGCAGAGTGGGATCCTTTCCAGTAATGTTTTGTGTCACTGTGTGTAAATGCCCAGAGGCAGCCAGCCTGTGGGAGGAGGGTGTTGTGGATGAGAAAATTCAGCAGGACAGGAGACACAGGCTGCTCAGTGTGGGAATTGGTCTGTTGGGGCTGGAGATTGGTTACACCACAGAGCAGCTGTTTGTGTTGCAGGTGGTGCTCCATATAGGGAAATTTAACAACATTTCACTTAGACATGTGCCAGCTCTAAGTTCTAATGTAATTGCTTTTCAAGATCAGGCTAAGACATTCAATGGGTACCTAGTTTTCCTTATAATAACAAAGTAAAGAAGAACATCTTGGGAAACAGGCTGATCTCTGTGCTTCAGGGTGCAATGAAGTCTCTGACAAGAACTCAGGGCAAAAGTGTCCCCCTTGAGTGCCTGACTGCAAGAATTATTATTTAATTCCCTGAAGCCCCTGGACTTGACCTTTTCAGGGCCACAATGATATACTACATGAAAGGGCTGTGCTGTTCAATCAATCAATAGCTATTTTTTCCTCTGTGCCTGTGAGTGACAGCTGCCCTTTGGGTGGAGATAACTTTGAAAGATTTGATTTTTCAGAATGGGGTGGGGAGGTTCACTCCTAATACAGGCTATGTACTTCTAGGATTTGTTTTGTATGTATCGAGTCGTGGTTCTCATGATACTACTCTAAGATAAGTAGAGGTTTTCCTTGTTCCTGACTGAGACATTTAAACAAAATGTCATGGTTTTTACAGAACAGAGAGATGAACTTGGTGTTTAAATTAGGATTAAGACAGGGAGTTTCCATCTATGCTATCTGGATCCGAGAGGTTGCCTGTGTTTATATTGTGTAATATACTGCCAATTCTGTCAGCGTATGCAATGTTTACTCGGTGTGCTACTGAGTTGAGATTCCCCACAGAAAGGCTCTAGTCCTGATGTGACTTCACTCCTTTCAGGGCTGAGCTGACAGGGGATGCAGTGCATGGCCATATCAGGTCAGACCTGGTCTGGCATCTCTGCAGCAGAATCAATTGTGTGTCCTCTGATACCAGCTACTGAGGATTCGTTCTCAAGTTTGGATTTGAAATTGTGGGATTCCAATACAGGATATAAGACTTAATGCTTAATTATAATTAATTCCGACTTGACAGTCACAGAGCCTGCTTTTTAACTTACGGGACTTGGGGTGGCAGGAGTAAGGGTCATAATGCCCTGGCACTGCTCATTTGGGGACACTGAATACAGAGTGTAAAGGATAAAAAGTACCAACTTGCACAGGTGACGTGCTTGCTGGCTTGTGCTTTTGAGGATTTTGTCTTATAGCTGACTTTTTCTGTGGCAATTTCTGTTAGACCTTCTTAATCGTTATTTGCATCTGCAGCAACTGTCAAACAAGGGCCACCGAGGTTAATGGTGTTTACTATTTGCAAGTGAGAATCCTGCATCCTTATCTTTAATGAACAAAATATTGTGTAAATGTGTGTCACTGTACTAGTGCTACTGTGCTCAAGCCGTGTTGTTACCATCTTAATACCTGCGCGTGTTCATTTCTCTCCTGCTTCTTGTCATGACCTCAGTAGCCTTGTGCTTCAGCATTACAATGCCAAACTGTGGGAAGGGAAGCAAACTCATGCCTCGTTAGAGTTCATCCAAACAGGAGGAAAAATTGGGACAAAACCAAGCCATAATCTTTGGGAAAACAAGTGTTGAGTTCTAAACAGATTACTTGTGTCCCCTGTAACTAACCTGCCTTTCCCCATACCTCCATGACCAGCCTGAGTTAGACTTTCAGAGGCAGAGATCAAGGCAAGCATCTTCATGTCCCATGAGCTTAAAAAGATCCATCATTATAGTGCATCTGAAATGATGAAGTCTATCAAGCTTCAGCTTGTGCTAAAATCTTTTGCAGTCACTGCATTTGCTGATACTGGTGATGTAAATAGAATTTAGCAGAATAAACAGTGATGAGCCATATGCAGGTTAGGAAGAATGAAGGTCAATTACTGTCCATGCTTTTTATGTGTGCCATTTAGGATGGACAACTTGTGCCTCCTTAAGGAGAAGTAAGTGGTTCACTTCTGGAACTGCAGCCTGTTCACAGGTTGCTGCCTTCTTTGCCAGATCGATCTTGTCCCAGTCACCTCTGGGAGCTGTTTGGTTTTGTCCATAAACCATTTTCAGACTCTAGGGAGACAGTGGTCCAGATTTGGCTTAGGGGTGTAGGGCTTTGCCCATCCTGCACTCACAGCCACGTGGCAGCATGATCCCCTCTCGGTACAGTACCCCAACAGGAGATACGTGTGCCCAGAGGCTCCGTCCCACGCTGGGCAGGGAGGTGGCCTGGGAATTCGCAGGCACACTTCACAGCTGCTGCAATCCTGCAAGTTTTGTTCCAAAGCAACTCTTATTGCCTAATCAGGAAGAAAATTAATCAACCTGCCGAGGAAACTCCGTTCGAGGCTTTCCGTGCAGTGACAGGGGAGCAGTGGCTGTTGAGGAGGCAAGGTGAAAGCAACAGGGTTTGGAGAAGATGGCAGCGTGTTAGTCTCATTTGGCAAGGACAAGAATTTGAAAAGGTAAAGCCACTTTTGGGGGTGTTGAAACTTGGGGTGTCACTGGGAGGAGGGAAGGGGAAAGGGAGGGAAAATAGCAGATGGAGGAGGAAAACCCGCAGGGTCGTTATCTCTGACCAAAATGCCCTGTGATGCACAAAACTTTCAATAGCTCACTCTCTGCTTTACAAGCTTTTGTACCACTAAGGAATTGCTTTGGAGTGACAAAACTCCTCCGAAATCGGGTCTGCCCAAATCGGGCAATTCTGTCAAGAGAGTGCCCTCTGTTGTATTTAATGGCTAAATGCATGTCATCAGAACAGAACGGTTTGCTGCCGGGGTGGATGCTGTCTGCTATCACTTCAGCTTCTGAACAGCTTCGTTTTCCTCAGCTACCTGTAATCCCAGTCCATGTGCATTTCTACCTGGAGGAGAAAATTCAGTGCATGGTAAGAGGAATCTGTGTGCGTTTGAAAACTGTGGCTGTAACATCCGCATCTTGTGGCTGTGGGTTATTTTCATAACAACGAAGTTTCAAAAAGAACAGTGAGCTTCAAATCCTGAATTTAATAGAATTATCCGGGAGGTTCCCTCTCTAAAATCAATAGCAAAAATTCTGGAATGTGCTTATGTTGTTATATGTGCAGTCACAGGTATACCCACTGTTCATTAGTAGGAAGTGCAATGGCTGTAGTTATTCTTTATTTCGCATTTAGGATCTTGAAAGATTTATGGAAAAGGCCTAGGAATGTTTCCTTCAGTTTCAAGAGTTTTGTTCAATACTATTTTAGTAATTACTGGAAGTAAAGAACCTCCCATCACTCCTGCTGAGAAATTGTTTCACATCCTGGTATTTCCTGCTCTTCAGAAATCATTGTTTCCCTTCCACAGAATCACAGAGTATCAGGGACGGGAAGGGACCTTGAAAGACCATCTAGTCCAATCCCCCTGCCGGAGCAGAAACACCTACATCAGGTCACACAGGAACACGTCCAGGCAGGTTTGAAATATTTCCAGAGGAGATTCCACAACTTTTCTGGGCAGCCCGTTCCAGTGTTCCGTTACCCTGTAACTGTAAAGCTCGTTAGCTTGTTTTTCAACCTCATATGTGCTTAATTTGCATCCACCCCATGCAGCTACCCAGCACTGAGCCTGTCCAGTCAGCAAGACATCCCACACCTAACAGTGTTGTACCTACTGCAGCATGTGTCGTGCTCTGCTTCACCCAACCAATCAATACTGACAACGCTGAGAAGCAGGAAAGAAATGTCAGGTAATTAATTCAGAAGACCTTCTAATTGTTGCTACATAAAAAGCATTTTTTTTTTAACTCCCATCCTTGCCACGTTAGGTTAATTTTCATCTTGTTCAAAGGCTTCACAGATCAAGCTTAGGACCTTGCAAGCTTAGGCCTGGAGGGGAGTTTGGTACCACACTGAGACTGACAGGGAAGGGGGGACCCTGAAGGGAAGTTTGGTGTTGAAAAATGCTGAGTTTGCATATCCTTCTGTTCTTTATAGAAACATGTACTGTTGGCGTCATGACTCTATAAAAGGAGGCATCAGCAGAATATATAACCCTTGGGGTTTCACTAGTGTAAAACACCTACGGAGACTGGGGAGGGGCAAATCTGGTTGGGGATTCTCCCGTATTCAAGGCACAAAGCTCGTGGAATGTTTTATTTATCTGGAGAAGTGGTGCACAAGGAATTTTTTGTGACTTTGATTTTTTTTTTTTCTTCTGTAAAATAAACATCTTCAGTAAAGAAGTTCAGGTCCAACAGGGTTGGGAAAAGTTGAGAAGCACGGATGGGCTGCGTTTTATAATAAAACAGCACAAAATCCAATCACAAAGAGTAGGTGGAAGATGATATCTGCAAGAGAAACAGACTAAATGTGAGTACTTCAGCAGCTGCTTTTCACATTCTCTTCCCAACCCTATCAGTGCAAATGCATGCTCCTAATGTGGCTCTGTCACCATATCAAGTTTGAACAAATAGGCTTTGAAAGGGCTTTTTCAAACCCTCTCTGAATCGAAAGGCTTTTAGACATCTCTGTTAACCCAGTGAAAGATGTTTGTTCCTTTTGGGAAGAGGGTGTGAAAATAAGAGGAAAGAGCATTCAGTATTGGAAGTTATTGGTATGATTGTATTGTCCAGAGTGAGGGATAAGCCAAAAGGAAAATGAAGTGTAGAATGTTGAGAAATAAAATTTAATTTTGAAATATTTCAATGTCTGTCAAATTTGCCAGGTCTTTATTTGAGCTATGAGTTTTATGTTGACAGAGTCACTCAAAATCCGTATTTGGGATTGATATTTTAAATGTGATACTTTGCTATTTACCTGAGAGTGTGTAAAATCTGGATAAACCTTTGCCTGTATAAAATAGAGAAAAAGATAACATTAGGACAGCATGTTTAAAATAGGGCAAAGCGCGTTAGGGTGTGTTGTAAAAGCAGAACAGATACCATTTGCCACATTTTGAAATTGTGAATGTTTCTTCATCTTGACTTGAATGTCTGAAGTTATAAAGCTCATCAGTTCTTTCGTCTTCTAAAATTGATGAGGTTTTAGGGGTGCAACACACTGAATTATAATCGTGCTGGGATTTTAGGCTGGCTTTTAGGTTGGTGTGGGTGTGGTTGATAAATTAGTATAAATGACTTTAGTGAAAACATGATTTAGGCATCCCTTCTTTCAAGGACTTGGTCCAAAAGATGTGCTGGATCCACAGAATTAAACTAGCTCAGGGGTGAATTCCTGGTGCCTCCAGAAGGCAGCAGTTAGAGGAAAATAGGCGGTTTTTTATATTGGGAAAACATAATGGCAGTTCAATTTGTGTATCAGGAGGGACAGGCACAAAGGGTTAACCCCTCCCAGTTAGGGTTACGCTGAGGTACCAACCCACAGGGTAAAGAAAAGCTTTCCTGCTGCTCCTGAGCCTGACCTCTCTCCCAGTCCCATTCCATCTATTGGAGCCCGTCTGGGCTGTCCCTGAGGTCAAATGCAGGTGAGCAGAGTTTACATTGCTAACTTGGTCTGTAAGTGGTTTGGCTGTTTATCATTAATGCCAAATGGGTTCCTTAACACGCTTTATAAACGAGAAGAGCTTCACTGAGCTCTTCTGCCAGAGCCCTGAGCCTGGAGGGGACCAATTTCTGTTCCAGACTCCTGCTGCCACGAGGGAAAGGGCTCTGGCAGAAGGCTTCAGCTCCCTCTGCTTCCTCCAGAGTCACTGGCGGTTCCCATCTCCATTGCTTCCCAAAGTGGGAAATACCCCAGTAACCCAGTCACTTACTGCGTACAGAGATCTCCGCCACTAAAACACCTCCGGTCTGCTCCATGCGCGGTTTCCGTTTGTCACATGTCTCAAGAGATGAGAAAGCCATGTCACCAAGAAAATTCCTTAAAAATTACAAACCCAACTCTTACATTTCCAACCAAAGAAATGAAATCTGTGTCGATATTGCTGCATGCTTTCCAGGGATTTTTTTCCCTGTAATTCTTGTGGGTTTTTTTGGTGCAGTGGAAATTTAAGGGAAGTTTTTGCAGTGTGTTTTCCGAGGATTTTGGTGTGCCATGGCCCTTCCAGTGACTGTCAGTGTAAGTGCTCTTTTCAGTTGTGAGATGGCAGGAGCCCAGATGGGTGTTTGTTTGCTAATCACAGGTCCTCCTGGGCTGCCCTTTCCGCCCTGCCTTAAACAAACCTCCTGTCAAAAAGGAATGGGGGAGCTGAGCTCCATCTATTTAACCCGTGACCTCTCTGAAGGCTTCTGTTGTTGTTTATTGTTAATTACAATTGTTGCCCGTTGGGTAGAAACAGAAAGCACCAAATCCCTTCCATATAGATCATCTCGTGTCCGGCACTAATGATGCCTGTCACAGCTGACAAGGTCTGTATTGGAGTCTGTGCTCTACAGATTAAAGGTCCTTGTCCATCTCCTGACCTTTGCAGATCCCCAGCTGGGGGCATGATTTTTACAAACTCAGTGTGTGGTAATTCTGGTTATGAGTTGCTTGTAAGCATAGACCCCCAGCTTGGTTCAACCTTAATTGCAGCAGACCACCAGCTGCATTTTGGGGTTGGGACTGGACTCAGGGGATGTCAGCTTGATCGACTAATTATCCTTCGTGAGAGGGGAGTTCTACCCTGTGCCTGTGAGGGTGATGTAGATGTTCGACAGCAGCATCAGAAAGGAGTACTGGTTTTGTGTTTTCTTTCAGCCCTGGTCTATGGCTGGATGGAAAGTTGAAGAAATATTTAAAAACAAAGAAAATTTAAGTCCAGACTTTTTTGTTTCTTTGAAACTTAGTATTTCTAACAATGTAATTTTATCAAATGCGCAAGTTTTGCACAAAGCAGTGCCCTCTGCCTAGTGCTGAGGCTGGGTAATAAATTACAAGCCAATACATTACCAATAAATTAAATCCTAATTTGCCTCCTGGACCCAGAAAGGGTTTAGAAATAAAAGTTTGTTTGACCAGAATTAATGCTGTCTCTTCTCCAGCAAAAAATACTTGCTGCTGAAATGACAGCATGTTGGCCAAGGAGTATTTTGGACTTTAGTTTCAGGTGAAATGAAATTTGGTTGCATTTTATAGCAATGACATGCTCATTGTGTGAGAGAAAGAATAGTGAAGCTCTGACTTACTGAAGGAAGGAGAGAGGAGTCTTTAAAGACACACTTTAGTAGCCCTCACCTTTGGATCAGTTGGTGCACACAGTGTACACCTCCCCGTGCTAAATAACATGCCTGCCTTTCACCCTCCACCTGAGGTCACCGGAACCTGCTCTTCAACCTCAGCTCCTGCTCCGGTGACAATGTACTGTATTTCATGAGAACAGGACAGCTGCAAGAGCAGTGACTTACTGCAGGATAGCGGGGAGGACTGTCCCTGGGCAGGGGGACCGGGAGAGAGGTTTGGTCTGACCATGGAAAAAGCTCTACTTTCTCTTTGGTTTTTTTTTCCCTAGGCTTGTGTTTAACTGTAGCTGTTTGTCTGACAGGACTGTAGTCTGGGATGTTGACAAGAACTGAGTTTTTGAATGTCTACCTTATTTCTCAATACATTTTAAACAAGTTTATCAATGTTGCATACGTTGTGCCCATGGCATGACAGGGGTCAGTGTGCACGGCTGGCCACTCGGGTTCATGTATGGTGGTGGCTCCATCTACTGAAAGCTCTGGCGCTGGCTTTGCACCCGACATGCCCTCAGGAAGGTCTTTACACCCACCATCTAAATTTAGCACCGTGTGTGTTTCTCTGGGAGGAAGGTCTTACCACCGGGCAGGAGAACTTCTCGCTGTCGCAGACGTGCGTCTCGCAGTGCAGCCAGACCTTGGACAGCTTGGGGATGTTCCGGAAGCGGAAAGCGTTGAACTGGAACGTGGCCCGGCTTGTTTTCCCATTCTCATGCACAAGGATGGAGTTGTCCGTGGCACACCTGTGTTGTGTATGGAGAAGCAGTGTCAGAGCCTCCGTGGCTTCATTGAAATGTGACATTGAGGTGACAGTCTGATGGATGCATTTGCCCTGCTGTGAGCCAGCTTCTCTGTTGCCCCCTCATCCCCCAGCCCATGGCTTTCTGTTGTCCTTGGGGCTGGGCTGGGCAGCGGTGCTCCCCTAGGTCTCACCAGCACCTACCCCTTGGTGATCAGAGGCCAATGGATCTGGTAGAAATACTCAGAGGAGGGAGTTGCCCAGCAGTTGTTGAGAACAACTTTGAACCTGGGGAGACACAAGGCCTGGATTAGCAAAGAATGTCATGATTTCCAGTTTATTAATTACTCCTTCCCTTGCCTACCTGTCACTTAAGCCCTTAGCTTCCACTCCAGCAAATATGTCAGAACCAATTTCTGATGTTTCAACGATGAAAGGGGCTTCTTTTATACTTGAAAACTTGGCATTCTTTGAAAGACAAAGAGAAAAGCATCACACATTACTAGTAACATGCAAAACAAAGGCATGTGGTAACTTCAGACAGCTCTGGAGAGATGGACTCCAAAAATCTGGGTTCTTATTCCCTGCAAGCTTCAAGCTCTACACTTAGTAGTAGGACTACTGCAAGCCCAAGATGGTGTTTAAAAATAATATATTTTATTTTTTTTTTTACTTTTTGGCTTATAGTGATAATAAGTGACAGAATTTGATATATTTTGGGTTCTGGTATGTGTTAGTGCATGCGTGAGAAGCAGGCTTGTTGCTGCTGCTGGTCCACCAGAGGTGGCGGGGAAAGCTGGTGGGAGTGAGAGACTGGAGAAGACTGTAAGGAGTGGGAATGGGGCTGGGAGATGGCCATGGATCAAGGAACAGGAATGAAGTCAAGCAGAAATCATGTACCTGCATGCAAAGGTTCAGCGCTCCGTATTTTCTATTTGTGGTGGCCAGCATGTTGAGAGCTGAGGGGACAGGACTGTGCAGAAAAAGCTCTGCCAGCTATAGTTATTCATCTGCTAGAAAGCCAGCCTGCTAACAGTACTGCAGTGTGTAGTGCTCAGGTGAGACAGTTTGGTTGCAAATACACTGAAGTACCCTCTGTAAACCCCACCGCTTTTTATTACAGAAGTTCATAACGAAACTAGCACCAGAACTATATAAAAGGCATCAAATTTAGTCATAGCGTTGGTTTACTTAAAGCTACACAGCAGGATTCGGGTACATGTAGTTCTGGAGCTGTTGGACTATCTTTCCTTGCTGTTCTTGCTCAGCTCCCTGGTACTGATTTTCTTATGCACCTTTCCTCACCACCACGGTGAGGTGGCCGTGAGGCACTGCAGCATTCCCACCGCAGCATCTGACAGATCGGAGGCACCGAAGTTAAGGCTCAAGACTGTGTTTAGATTAGTGATCCATGGCTGTTAAATTCTCATTTAACCTAGTATTTCTCCCAAAGGAGAGAACTTGCAGACGTCCTGCTGTAAAACTTCTATCAGTCCTTGTGCTAAAAAGAGTTGAACACCCAGTATAGTGCTTTTTTTTTCCCCAAATTCTATTGCTTTACACGGTTTTAGGGTGCTGTCTTGCTTTTCTTCACAGTAGGTTTCAGTGCTGAAGGTCTGATTTCCATTCGGGTTCCAGCCCCTCATGCTGCACCTCTGCAGTTAATGATGTGTCACACACTAAAGGGCAGGGGAGACTGAAGTGTGTCCACTGAATTACACTGCAGCTTGGGCTCTGCTTCTGCCTGAGGAAATGGGCACATGGAGCACATGGAACTATGGCCCACCTGAGGCAGAGGGCTCTGTCAGGCAGAAGCAGAGATCAATAGCTAGGCAAAATAAATCTTTTCTTTCCATTTTGCCAAAAAAAACCCCACCCCAAAACAACATGTCACTGAAATAAACTTTTTCTCCCCAGTGAAAAGGTGAATAAAGGAGTGGTCCATTAGCTTTCTGAGCTTGTTCTGCACTTGTGCTCAGTGGGAAAACGTACTAGTAACAGTTCATCCACTCCCTCCTTGACTCCTGGGAGCCCTGTGGCCATTAGAACAAAACGGTCACTTGGCCAAAAAAAAAACCAAACCAAAAATACCAGAGATCCATGGCTCACTGTCTGTCACTTGGTTTTGCAGCCGTTCTGTCAGGAGTTGACAGGAGCAGTTGTGGTACCTTGCCAGGGTACACCACCAGTGTGCCATATATCATAAAAGTAGACCACGCTGGGGTTTCACGTGGCGTCCCAAGGCTGCCAAAATGTTTAGTGATCAATTGGTGCCCAAAAGGCAGGGTGTCAGGGGAGAGATTTCCATCAGTCTGCCTTGTGCTAAATACTCCCTCTAACCTGCCTATGAATCTAACACAGTATGTTATTAGCTATGCTTTTTCTAGCTCTGCTGAAATAGAGTTTTGAGTTTTTTTGCTTTTTGACTATGCTTAGGTGGAAAAGAAGACTCCAGGAGCTCTGGGGAGGAGATAGATGTTTCAAATGATTGGCCTGATATCAAAGGATAATATTTTGTTGGGAACAAAATTCCAGCATGACCTAAAGATCTCTGGGGAACACGAAGTATCTGTTGGGTGAGAGGACCAGGAAGCAAACTGCAAGAGAGAAGGATGGAGCTTTGCTGTATCTACAGTGACTATGGGGTACCAGTGGTGCCTGCAGGTGTGTGCTGCTCTTTGAGTGGGACTACAAACTGGTTTTGCTTTTTCTTATACGACCTGTCAGCGTGTTAGAAATGTATCTCTCAGCAGAAAAAAAGCTGCCTGATTTGGAGGGATTGAATGAACAGTTGGGATGTATCTGCTCTGTAAACTATATCCCTGTTAATCAGCAGAAACAAGGTCCCTTGCAAATCCCACCATAATTGTGTTAGAGGCTGGTAATGTGCTCTGGGACACACAGAAGTCAGAGGAAGCAGCTCTTGGTTTTTTTCCAGCTCCTAGACTGCAGCCTGTGAAAGGTGAAGGAGAAAAAGCTGGGTGGCAAAGAGCACTTACAGAGTAGAAGTTGAGGGACAACTGACTTTCAAATGAGCCGGAGCTGCCGTTCTTCACGTGGACGGTGGCCACCCTGAGGAGGTAACAAAGTTTGTGTATGAGTGAGATGTGGCACTGAAGGCAGGGTGAGGGGTGCTCCCAGAAGAGGAACATACCTTTGGTCAAAGGCAGCCTGATTCACCAGGTAGTTGGCATTGTATGTGCAGGTGAAGGAATAATTCACAGGCTGGCTCTTCACAATTACGGAGGTGTCATTGGAGACGATGGAGTTGTAGAAGTGATAAACGGGGTTCTTGAACTGTGGATGGCAAGACAGAGAAATGAAGGCGGTGCCGAGTCTTTGAGGCATCAGGAACAACTTCATACTTTGAAATGTGAAGGCTCGATCTGGTGACAAAACACCACCCCCAAGGAACCATGGTTTTGTAGCTCTTTATATGCCCTGCTGCTTATGTATATGTCTTACTCTATATATGTTCTGTCTAATACAGGTGCAGATGGGTGACTAACACACGGATTAATATCACTAAGCCTGTGAGTGTTTTGCCTGTAGATGCAAGGCACGACTGTTTGCTCCTTCCTTCTCCCTGATGCTGGAGTTTGTCGTCTCCTTCCATAGGTAATTAAAGCCCACTCCAAAGCGAAGCAAACGGGACTCTCTAAAGTAAGTCCAGTCGAATTCTAAGTCCGGCTCAGAAATGCTGACCTGAATAGCCTTACCTCTGACTGTGTCCCACAGTATGATTTGTTTTTAGGTGACAGGTCCGGGATTGTGAACTGATAATATCCCGAATCGTGGATCCCATTGTAGCAAATGCCACCAAGTGCCAGCTGGTTAACCTCCCATCCGTATGGACACTCTGGAATTTTGGTAATGATGGTTTTAGGGTAGCAGTACACCAGAATTACATCTGAAAGGAAAATAATAGACCTAGAGTGATATTCAGCAATGTTTTTCTTTCAAAGAGGGGGGCTCTGCAAACCTACTTTCCATCGGGATTAAACTTCCATGAGCAGGGGGGTGTGCTGGAAGTTCCCCTAACAGGAGCAGCTTTTGCTGCACAGAACTGGCCTTTGGGTTGTTAAATTCTGTCCTCTTTGGAAGAGTTTGGCCTTTGCCTTGTAATCAATGCAGAATTTCATGTAAATTTTTTATCTTTCTGGAATAGCTGATTGAGGAGCAGAGAGACTGCTGAGAAACCTGGAGTGAGAAATTTCTATACTGAAATCTGTCAGACTATGCTGCAGGACTGGCTTCTGTAACACCACTGACTCTCTATAAAAATAATATGGTGAAGTTTTTTGTTAAGCTTCAGTGGATGTGCACCTCCCATGTAGTGGTGTCAGATCTAGGCCGTGATACACGTTCTTCCATTTCTCTCCTCGCACTGGCATCGCAGTACCAGTGCAAACTGCATTTTTAGAATCCTCAAGTTAAAAGCTAAGGTCTAAAAATGAACCTAGCGCTGTTAATGGCCATAATAAATGAACTAAAAAGCCTAGCCCTGTTAATAGCAACAGTAAAAGAACCGAAATCCTAGCTCTGTTAACGGCAATGATTAATTGCAGTGCAATGTTTCCAAACATGGTGATTGCTAATACAACCATGAATATTGAACACGATAACTTACAGACTGGTTGCTTCATGACAGCAGAATTGGAAGTTTTTCAAAGAGAATCAGGCAGTGCAAATTTGGATGTCTGAGGGGAATTTTAAGGGCAAATATTGACTAACCATTAGTGACCTGAAAATTGAGAAAGACTTCCAATTACCGCAGTCAGAAAAAAAGACACCCTGCCTGGAATTATTCAATTATTTCTTTTAAAGCCCTTGACACCCTCATTTTTATGTTAAAAGCCTGGGTTTTGCAGCCTTTGCATGTCTGAAGAAGGTTAGGGAATACTCAGGGAAAGTCAAATAGGGACCCTAACAACCAGCTCCAAAACACACAGGCTGATTCTGCTTATGGTGATGGTTTGTAAGTCCAGAGACTTTACAGCTATGAAAATTTCTGCAGTTCAGAGAAACTGCTTGTGCAAATGATGATAATGAAACAAATGGCTAGAGGGCCAAATACTTAAGATACACCATGAAATTACTGGCAGTTAAGCTGAAAAGAGTCACACACCTACAAAGCAGACATTCTATATTGAGGCATATTTCAACGCGTTTCCAAAGCACACTTCTTAACTGTAGTGAATTCTACGTTACAGGTCTGTCCGACACCAGATCATTTGAGTTTCTGGGCAGAAATCAGCGTATAATTAGGGCTTTTAGCATCAATGATTTCTGTTTTTTCTTGTTTAATATAGCAGAGTGATTCAGGAGCTCAGCCCAGCACATGCATTCACTGCTAGTCACTGGTTGCAGTCACTGGGATTAAAGCCCAGCTTGTGCAGCAAAGATTTGCTGCATCTAGACTGTGCTATTGCAGATACTTTTGAGTTGTTGTTTTCTTTGCCTTTTTATGCCTAAGTGCTGCTTGTACTTAACTTTATTGCACTATGATTATTGCATAGAGTTAAGCATATGCCTAATTCTCTGTGGGCTAGGACTTTAGTGGTACTTGCTTTACTGTGCTAGCTGACGGCAGATCAATAACAGAAATATAAGAATTAGCTCTCCAGAATCCACAGTTTAAATTTCTGAATAAAAACCTTTCCACTATTGAATAGAAAAAAAACACCCAGCCCTTTGGCAGCTTAATTACAAGAAAAGATTATAGGAAACTTAAGTTATTTTACCTGCTTTATTTGGACTGCAAGGCCCCGCAAGGGCTCGAGCCAAGATGACCAGCAGATAAATAGTAAGAGTCACCATTTCTTGCAATGATCTGAGGACACAGGGAATAAAAGCTGAAGTTGTCTTTAAAATTGGAAATAAAAAACCCACGTTGGCTGCAGACCCAAAACTGTAGCTACTGTTAAACATGTTCTTCTCGCGGAGAGAAACAAGTAACATTACTGATATTGTGTCACTCAACTTAATTGCATCTGCAGGACAAGTATTTCCAAGATGGTTATTATCACTGGGTTACTATTGTGACTCTTTTACTATTTTAGCTTAGTGGTGGCTTTGAATTATTCTAGGTTTTCTTTGTTATTGTAAAGAGTCTAAACCTAAATTGTTAACATAACCAAATGAAACTGAAATGATGGGATGTGAACAAAGAGGGAATAGAATATGTTATCTTTTTAAAATTAATCCTGAAAGTATGCTCTGTGTTGATGGCTATCCTGATGTATATAATCTTAACTCCATGTGGCTCAGTTTTGGTAAATTGTGCATTTTATCCTTTACTGCTGACCATCGCATTGTCAGGGAAACATACATAGCAGTAATTAACATTTCCACTTCAGGCCTCAAACCTGCAAGCTGTTTCCCACAGGGAGAAGCACGTACAGCCTGCGGGACTGGGACTGGAGTTCTCGTATTTACCATTTGTAGACACTCTTCAGTGCCTGCCCTCACGCACACATCCCTGAGCAGACTGTCAGAAGTAACAAATATGATTTAGGTGAAGAAAAAAAAAATCTTCCTGATTAAGTATTTCCATCAAAGACAATCAATTTCAACATTTTCACTCAACCTCTATTCAAAAATATATATTTATAAAAGGCTCATACAGTGAATTTCAGTGACAGTTCCTTCTAACTATAATCCTGTGATTCTACAAGAAATAAAGTATAATACCTACAAGGCAGGAAGAAGGTAAGTATTTCAGATTTTCATTCCGGTCTTATTCCAAAAGCTCCGCTGTCGGCTCTTCCCAAGATGTCTTCTTTCAAATGAACCCAGCTGGTGTTATCTTTGCTTTATATAAGCAATCTTGTAAAAGGAGCCCATCTCTGGTTAAATCTCAACCTGCCAGTATTGTCCAGTGTGGGAGGGAAAAAAAAAAAAGTTATAGAAAAGCAGTTCTCTTCCCCTAGATGGGACTGTGTTGCTGCTATTTGATTTTTTTTTAAAGTCTTTCCATGGTGGCTTTTTACAGATCTTGAAAATAATTGAATGGAAACCTGCTAAAGTTATATAACTAGCATGAAGTATTTCTTTTACCAGTTAATTAGGGAAATGTAGATTTTTCTGCAGAGGTGAAACAACAACTGCTTTATAAAATTCAGTGAAAATGTATTTATAGGAATTTATAGGAAGTAGACGCCTCTCTTGAATGGCTTCTTTACAATGTCAAATGGACAAAAGTAATTTCTGCAGGCGATATACCACCTATGGAGTTGTTTTATTTAATCATTTTTCTAAAAGTTCACAGGCATGTATCTTGAATTTAAGTAGGATCTTCCATAAACCCAAGCATCATGCTATATAATAACAATAATGCATAATACTATGTGTGTATAAGACTATGTAATACACATTACATATTACACTATAGAATGTGTAAAATTGACCATAGCACAGAAAATTAAGCAAACTTTCTCTTCATATGACCATCAGTCATGTTGGGTGCCTTATGACAGCCTTGGTCAGCTGGTAAAATTTTCTGGGGACCTGTTACATCCTGTTTGTGTTAACTTTTAGTGATAGGCACAGAAAAAGACCTTGGGTATGCTGCTGCTCCTATACGTGCCTACATAAAAAACATGGGCCTTCGAACAGTCTCTCCATGTAAGATGGCATGGCCTCAGCTTTGGGCATGTGTGTGTCCACCCCAGAGGCAAGAGCTTTTGAGTTACATATGCCCTGATCTCTGGCTTGAGTCCCAAAACACAGAGAACTTCACTGACTTTGCCTGTAGGGCTCCTCAGAGATGATTTTGGTGTCTCCTCCTATGGAGTTATCCCACTGGACAGAGCCTCATTCTGTCCCATCCGTGGCAGGGGTATGGTGCAGGTCTGCCCTCTCTCAAGCAACTTTTGGCACGTGGGGTTATGCAGTACTAAAGCTGTTCCAGTTATCATTAGTCGGGTGCTTTTTGAGGAAGGAGGGAGGTGGGATGAAGAGCACAGTGTCTCTGTTATTACCCTGAGATGCTGGCAATGAGTTTGGAGTTCCCTGGTGGGTGAGACTTATTGGGGGCACCTTCAGGAGAACATTCAGTGCTCTAAACCTAGAAATACAGAGTGTCTGAAGCATTCACAAAGTGTCTGATGGCATTCACAAAGCACAGCCATGACTGTCCTATGCATTGAATTGGATTCCAGCTCTCACCCAGCAACAATCGCGTGAGGACAAATCTGCAACGACAAGAAAATGTTTATAAATAATTAGGGTGACTTCTGCTTCTTTCAAACTGATCCAAAGCTCTAAAGAATGGTCAAAAGTTCTGTGTTCAGTTTAAAAAAATAAACCCGAAGCTAGACCTGAAGCTTTGTAAGGATTGCAGTTGTGGACCAAATCCTGCAAGCCATCATGTTCTGATTTAAATGAGATTACTTAAAGATGCACACACAGATATAATTAATAATCCATTGCTGGGGTTTGTTGTTATTTTAATTGAATTAAAGAATAATCCACTGAACAAGAACCAAAGCTCATCAATGATTTGGTGGGACCTAACTACTAGGGATTATCCTCATCAGAAATCCTAAAATAAGGAAGATCTAACTCCAGGTGTTTGTTTTATATCCTCACCCTAAATCATTCTGCAGGCCTGAATTTGATTTCCAAAGCCCAACTCTGACTGAATAGAGGCTGGGTAAACATTCACTTATTTTTGTCTTTCTGTGTGTGTGAGTGTGAACCCAGGGACTCGAGAGACCTTATGAGCCATGCTGTTGTCAAGTATATAGAGCCCAAAAGCAAGGGGAGGGTTTGCAGGAGAAAGCTTGTGACTTTGGGCATGAGAAAGGCCTCATGACCTTGTACAAATCAATTTTTCAAGCTCCAGGGATCAAATTCAGCCCTGGAGTTGGACTTGATCTCTCAGCTCTGCCCACATAGGGCTGATTTGGAGCACAAGATACTTGACTAACCTTGATTAAGCATAGTGTAAATGCCTTGCTATAAATGATATAAGTGGTCATACCTCGACATAACATTAACAGAACACTTGAAACACAGATTAGCTTTGTTCTGATGATTTTTAGCAAATAGTGTAATTAAATAATCGTTGGTGCAAAGGCTACAGGTTTCAGTGGAAGTACTCCAAGATGGATCTTGTCCCATAATTTTTGAAAGAAAATAAATCTCTCGCTATCTTCTCACAGAAAAGTAATCTCCACGTACATAATACCCCTTTTAGGTGAAAGGTAGAAAACAGAATGAAATCCACGAAACAAATTTGGCAGAAGTGCCAGCTGGTGTATAGTAGTTTGAATTTGCATATGAAACAAGCACAAAATGTACCTAAGCCAAACAGCATTTGATATCTGCTCTGATCAAAGGTGAAGGCTTGGGGAAGGGTTAGGTTTCTCTCAGTAATTGCACATACAGAAAAGGGAAAGCCATTAAATTGCAAAGCAGACCATTGAGGTTTGTTGTGTTTCTCTGGCTCTTTCCAAGCCCATTGAATAATCGCAGCAATCTAAGTATCTGTAAAGATTTCAACAAAGAGCAAATGAAGGCCTTATTGTGAATTTCACCTAAAAGGGCAGCTTGTCTCTTCAGCTTTGTCCCTTGCATTGTGACACAAAGCTGTGTGAATATCTCCTGTCTGGTTCTTACATGAAGAAAACCGGGTTCTGCTGTTTGAATCTGCAAGGGAGAATGTGACATCCAATTTGCATTGTTTTGGCTAAGGCAAGCTATATGGAAGGACTTTATGGGGTACTGAAGATCAGTGGAGACACCTAGCTGGGTCCAGGAGGAGTGAGATCTGGTGACACTCACCTAGAGGCTGCGTTTATTGATAATGGTGTTTCCAACCACGCACCGAAACCTGGAATACTCAGTTTTGTCTGCCCTGAGGAGTGTATTTATCCCAGAGGTGTGAAGACACCCATGCTGGGTCTGGAAGGATAGTAACTGCATCTATATTGGGCCTAATCTGAGTTAATGGGTGCTGTTGGAAATGCAGCACTGTGTTGATACGGTCAAACTCATTCTGGATCCCAAGTGTAGTACAGTGCTGTCTAGACTCATTGCCTCAAGTCATAAATACCCTATGGATTTCAGCATTGTTTTGTCTTTAATAGAATAAATACCTTTCCAATAGTTAGTTACTCATGGCACGTGGTTGGTCAGCACATGATTGAGTCACCGTCCCTGGAGATATTTAAAAGACTTGTAGATGTGGCACTTTGGGACATGATTTAGTGGTGGACTCGGCAGTGCTTGGTTTACAGTTGGATGCAATCTTAAAGGTCTTTTCTAACCTAAATGGTTCTATGATTTTATTATTTTATTTTATGATGTTTCAGCCTGTGAGCAGATGATAGAACTGTGCGGGTGTGTAACAGAGCACCTGGGACCCACAGATACCCTGCACTTAAGTCCTCAGGTGGCTGCCAGTCTTCAGTAACTGCACAAAACAAATCAGAAGCAGAGGAAATTAGAGGCTAATCATGTTTGTGGAAGAGAGTGTCACACAAAAATCAGGGATAGAGGTTCAGGCCACCAGGAGAAACAGTCTTCAGCTCTAAACTTCCTCATGCATTACTTGTCTTTCTGTGTAACTGCACAACACTGAATCATAATTTTTCAGCAATCACCTGCAGCCATACATGTAGCAAGACGGTGCTGCTGTTGGTACATGCTCTCCCCGGGGTGTGGGTGAGCACAGACACTCAGCTGAAGAAGCATTCCCTTAGCATTTCTGCTGTCCAAGGCATTCACACAGACGTTTACAACACCAAATCTCACCGAGCACAGAATTGTGACTGGAGTAAATAATCATGTTTCATGTTCATTTGAATGCCTCGTCTTGTTGCTGTTGACCTTCGTCAGCATATTCAGAGTTTTATTCTTTGGAACCTTCTGAACCTTCTCTAGCAAAGTTCTGCCTGGAGTTTGCTACTGTTGGAACAAAGCATCGGTTTCCAGCTGAGTTTTCTTGAAGGCTTTGTGGGGGTAAGTGGTTTTTTTTGGTGTATTTTTTTATGGGTCGTCTTGGAGTTCACTAGTTATGCAGGATAAGGATTTGGGGCTTGACTTAATAAAGGCATGGGACTTAATTTAATAAAAGCATGAGACGTAAAACAGGTCATGCGAGACCAGAACTGATGACTTACACTGGTCACGTGAGACCACAACCATCCATGGGGTGCCACCATTTGGAGATGCCTAAACTTGCCAGGCACTTGACTCATTTGCCTAAAGGAGGTATGTATTGCATTAGTAGGTGCTGTAAAGGTGGCCAAGGTATCTGCAGCTGTGACACAGAACCTCTAGGGGACTCATGTGCTTTTTGGAGTGGGATCTGGAGGCCAGGCAGGATACTCAAGCACATCTTAAATGGCACTGGATGTCTATGTCTGGGTTACCTGAATTGAAACCAGCCAGGTACACTGTTCTGGTTGGCTTGACATTCAGGTTTCATTTGTCTTGGAAGTTTAAGCACGCTCTGTGACATACATGCCTGAGCCTGCTCCAGTTGGTGCAGCACCCTCAAATTGTTCACTGAGTGCCTAAGGCTGGCTTCTAGGTAGAAGTTAGACCACTTCTGGGGAAAGATGGCTTTGATCTTTACAGGAGAGCAGAATTGCATCGGATCTCCTACAGCCCTGGGCAAGGGCTACGACCACCAGGCCTGTCTTATCCAGCTGTCCTTTGAAGAGAGCGTGGCTGTGGCTGCTGGGCTCAGCTGCAATCAGTGCTGCTGTACCACTTGGTATGTGCCATCGCAGAGCTGTAGGCATTCTCTGTTGAGAATACAGGGATGAAGTGTTTTGTAGTGGAATGTGTTGTTGGGAAATAGCATTCTAGAGTCTTCTGGATGTGGCTTCTGAGGTGCCTAAGTGCTTTTTTGGATCTCAACCATGCCAATCCTGTATAACACCTTGTAAGCCTTCTAGTTCTTGTTATCTCAACAACAGGTCTTGATCTCTTTTTATACAGGAGCTGGCGGGGCAGGAAGGTGAGAAACGAGGTAGAATGGACTCTTTGTGTCATTCATTAGTTTAATCTTCTCAGGTTGACAGCTGGTTCTGACACAGTAAATGTTGCTCTTGCTCAAGTAACGCTCTGTTTTCTGGATGGTATCCCACTAGTGCTGGGAAAGTTGGAGCAATATGATGTTTCTCAGCTTGGGTTGGGGTAAGTCACTACAGCTTTGAGAGAATGTATAGCAGCTTTCTGATCATCTGCCTGATTCCTGGCCATAAATAATGCTGCTCATCCAGCCAACATGCTTTGCCACAGAAGAGCTGACAAAAAAGAACTGCAGTGCAGTCAGGCATTAAAAATATATTAAAGGCAAATTCCTCCTCTGGTGTACCTCAGTGCCAGTTCTGTTGATTGCTGAGGAGCTAATGTATGCTGCTTATTTTAAAAATACAGTTAAATAATAAAAAAAAAACCAAAGCAAAGAAAAATGCAAAGGCAAACTGGTACAGACATTTCAGAAGCAGGAGGAATGCAGAATTATAATCAAGGGCTTGATTGCCATCTCGCTTGGAAGTGCATCTATCCATTCACTCCCAAGCCTCAAAACCTTTCCACAGATTTTCAGCCTGTATCACACTGGGAGCCCAGAGTGCTCCTGCTCCCTCTGTAACACCTCTGCTCTTAACTGAGCTACAGGGCCTGTCTCCAACTTCCCGATTACCTGGTGGTCTGAGCCAGCTGCATTATAAACCTTCTTTTTGAGATCTGGAGAGGTTTGCACACGTGAAGGACTGGTGAAAATCGGGTTCTAGAAATGCTCACCATAATTCCTATTCTTTGAAGAGTTAAGACCTGGTTGTTTTCCCTAAGAAATAACCTTTCAGTATCTGTAGTGCTGCCCTCTCAAATCAAGTGTGACCTTCTGCACTTCTTTTGATAGCGGCTGCTGATAGAAATCACAGTTCTGGTTTCTTGAGCTACATAATCCTGCGAGTTCATTCTTAGACCTACTTTTCGTAGCACACTCTATCCATTACACTAGTGTTGTCCCCATTTTTAAAAGTTTGTGATTTTTCAGCAAGCTGATAGCATCATGCTTGGAGACAGTCTCTCTCGCTGTGAAAGGGATCTGTTTGTTATAAAGAATTACGTCTCTTAAAGAGCTACGTGTATCGAACTTAACTGTATTAATTAGCTTGTGCTGTGCTTGTAAAGTGATCATAATAAAGCTTATCACGATCTTAGTACCGTTATCTCTGTTTTGCAGATAATGGAACTGAGCCACAAACAGGCAAAGCCCAGTGCAGGGCTCCTGAACTGGCCATACTGCTCTTATTTCCCCTGTGTCATTGAAACAGCCTGAAGGAGAAGCTACCCATTTTGGATGGGTCTGTCCTGTGAATAAGAAAAGCTTTCTGGGAAGCTACAGGACAACTGCTTGGACTGTCAGGCCATGTCTTCTGGAACAGAGGACTCCAATTTATCTCAGGGGCTATTTTACCACCCAAAGTACTAAACTCCCCCTATTTGTCAGTTTACCATTCACACCGGGCCTTATGGTTTAGGAACTATGACTTGATGACTCACAATCCATCAGCAGTTGAGTGTCTCAGTGGATTTACTTCTTCTGATGCAATAAACAAAGTTTTTCTTTCCACTTCATCAAGACATAGCCTTTGGTGCATTCAGCCTCTGAAAGGTCACTTTCTGAGACTTCCCATAGATAGCAGACCAAATTTCAGATCAATTAAGGGATAGTTTTCTCCAAATTGCACCAACTCACTAATGATGATATAAATTGAGATGGTTCTTTCCATTCACCATGGTTTATAGTAGTAGAGGGATGTTACAGGCTCCATGTAGTGGGATAAAGCAGAGCAATTGAGTCTAGAGGCTTCAGACACTCAATTAGGTATTCATTTACTTGTTGCTTTATGACTCAATGGATCACAAATAAAACCCAGATCTTCCTTTTTCAGTTGGGTGTTTGAAAACAGGATTTCTTGGAGACTCACTGAAACACCAAATGCAAGAGACACCCATATACAGCCCTTCAGAGATGTTCACAGGCTTCCTCTGACAGCCAAGTCTGAGAAAGTTTGCACCTTTTCTTTTTCTTCTGCTGGGCTGTAACTGGTCTTGCACTGATTCACTCAAAAATCAATCTGACTGTCTTGTGTGATGTACTATCTGCTAGCATTTAAAATGACTATTTCTGTCTTCTATTGTGGCTCACAGCAACATAATTGGATGAAGCATGCATTCTGCAGAAAGCAATCATTTCAATCTGAGCTGGCTGAACAGAGCATTGCGGTCATCTGCAGAATGTCTGCAATTATAATACACCAGAGACATTAATATAATATTTCCTACAAGCTATTCCAGAAAGTGTGACGCTGCAGTTCTCCTGTGAAAATCCCTCAGGAATACAATAATCCAATTACCTTCCATGGGACTCATAGGGTTGCTCTCCTCAGAAACCCACTGTAGCTTCAAGTCCTGAATTCTCTAGGACAGACTGTGCTCAAGACTCTAGGTTGATTATGCTGTTAATGACGCAGGAGGCTCGGCTGCTGTTTGTTTATTCTCAGATTAGCTAAAATTAGAAATTGACGCTATGTTTCTGAATTTGTTTAAAGGCAAAAATACAAGTTACTGATGCTGTTGATTTTTCTGGAAATATGATCTCTAAAGCCACAGCTAAGAAGGTGTTTTCCTTGAGTTGTGTCAGTTCTTAAATGATTTTGAAATAAAAGGTGTCTGGGTCAATTGATATATACGAACAGTAACCCCTGAGCAATTTCCCAAGTAACTCCTTATGCTATGTTGGACATCTACAGATATTTAAGATTTTGAAAGTTCGAGAAGTCAAAGTCTTGTTTTAAATACATGAAAACAGCTGGTTATATTCAATAAGTGTTAAGTGGACAGACCTTGGTCTTTTGACTGTTTGGCTATACCAAAAGCACCTAAAGTTGGGAAGTTATTCTTTGATATCTTAAAAAATGAGTTAAAAAAGATCAGGAAAATGTGAGTTGATTTTAGACTGTTCTGATATACTTTGCTGGAAACCCTTTGGAAAAACAATAATCTAGCTGAAGTGCCTGCACCCTTCATCTAATTCTGTGAGGTTTCTTTTGCACATGTAGAGTCAATGAATATGGACGTATATAAAACATGGAAAAGATAATGTTTTCTAGATTTGCAATACCTTTCATTCCAGGCTTTCAGAAACCTTTATAAAGATTTGACTCCAGACAGCCACTGGCCAGGAGGTGGTGTCAGTGGTGTATTATCAACAGAAAACACGTGACACAGTGACTCACAAAGCAACTTCCTCACTCATAGGAAATCTGGTGAAGATATTTCACCCTCTTCTGAGTGCTGCTGCATCTCCTGGACCTTTCATTAGCCCCTTCTGGTTATTTGCTTTATCCATAGGAGTTATTATTCAGTGTTCCTGTTTCGATGTGGCAAGCAAGCAATTATATGAAGCAAACATAATTTCTTTGAAATAACTTCTTTGGGGATACATTCATTAACTAATAATATAGATAATTTATTATCAGGTAATTCAAAACAGAATAGATCAAAGCCTGCATCTGTAAGGAATAGGAGATGTGAGTGAAATAAATTCAGTCATCCAGACATTTTTGACTTCTTTTCCAAGCCTTAATCTTGTAGCTAGTAACAGGTCATTTTAAAGATGTTCCTCTCCAGGACAACATACGCCACATGTTCCCGTCCTCCATCAAACCCTGTCAGGAGGCAGCTCAGCTGAGACCTCTAGTTGCAGAATGACCTCAAACCTTTCAGTCTCCTTTTCTATCAGCATTGTTGATGCCTATGCCAGCTTGTTTCTCCTCTTTCTAATCTTAATTTTCCTCTTGTAGTTGCAATATGCCACTGAAAACCACATTGTCTGCAGTTGTTACTACGTAATGCCACCTTATGGTGTCATGGGCTGGCTTCTCGTCTTCAGACCTTTAATGTTTCCTCTCCCACCTCCCTTCTGTCCAGTTAAAACTTTCATTGAGCTCAGCAAACACAGATGCTCGTACCGTCTCCTTCACTTTGTGACTTTGCCTGTGCTACTTAAATACACTTGTGTGTGAGATTTTGTTTGTAAATCTTTCCTTCCAACATTCCCTCGCTTTGTACAGGGTTTTGGTGGCAGTTTCCTGTTTGCTGATCTGCCTCTGCTCCTCTCACCAGGAGAATGCCCTCAGCCGGGCAGGGTGACAGTAGTTCATGGTGGTCAGCTAACACGGGTCCTTGGCCCCAGGCTGTTGCTGTGAGCCCAGGTTATTCATGCATGACTTTGCTGCTTTATCAGCTACTTCAATAATAATTACCATCCAAAGAGAATGAAATCAAGGCTCTCGTGCTGCCTGTGGCTACAGCACAGTCGTAGCCAGCTCAGGCCCTTTGGCCTCAGTCTTACTATGCTCTCTTGTACTGAAGTGAAGAGGCCAGGTACAGCCTGAGTTTTGCTTTTCAGAAGCCCCAGAAGCTCAAAGGAGAAAGAGAGAAATTGTACCTTTATATTTCATTGCTCTGCCTTCTTCAGGGAGGTTTCCACGGCTCAGTGTGCAAGGGGACCTGCCCCAGCTTTCCCCAATGCATGGAGTGTCCTTGCATCTCATTTTGCACAGATCACACAAGAAGGGGCAGCTCTTCTCGTCCTCTTATCTCATATTTATCCATCCATACCAAAGTTAGGGGCATCCTGACTAGTGGACAATGTAGTTCTTGTGCAGGGACGTGCCCTGATATTTGTATCTAAATGCTGTATATAGCTGTGTTATCTGCAATAGTTATTATCTTTTAGATTTACCATGCTGGACAAAGTGTCCTACATGGCCTGGGAAAAGAGCCATCAGGATTAAAGGCCACTGAGATCAATCATGCTGATTGTTGGTTTATTTATGTGGTTGACTATTATGATGGTAACAGCTTTTTCTGCTTGGCCAGTATGCTCTAATTTTGAAATGTTTTTTGGAAATTACACAGCTATTCTATCCAAAATTTCCTGTTTATGGTCAAATATCTTAACTCTAGAGGGACTTAGCACCTAAATACCTTCAAAATTTTTTTGATCTAACTGATTTAGGTGGCTAATTCATGTTTTCAAAAGATGTTACTTAGGATTCTGTGTCTAGTGATTTTCTTGATTGCAGAGCTGATAGTCCCTTTGCCATTATTATTCAGCACTGGGAGTTTCTCCATCTATATTTGCCAAATAAATCTATTGCACTTTGAGTGACAGGCAGATCAGATTTTTAAAAAAATAACTCCTATCTTTCACAAAGTACCTTTTCCAGTGAAGCCACTTTTCCTGCAGTGAGACTACCTTACAACAAGGCTGTTGAACCCACCACGTATTCCTCAGATTGGTCTTCATCCTGCAAGTACAGGGAGCCTCCAACATTTCTGAGGGCAATTTAGATTCATTGCCCTGTGAATACTGACAGAAATTCAGAAAAGCAGTGTTCAGTCTGAGGATGAACTGTTGCCCCTAAGTTATTTTAAAATGAGAACAGGTAAGGAGATAATGCTCCATTCCATCAGAAGAGTGTATTTATAGGATACATCAATATTGCTGTAGAGTTCATTATTTTGACTTTTCATCCAAATTCTGCAGAGATTGAATGTGGAAATGCTCTGTTCTGAAATTTGATCAGTTGTGCTTACAAAGGTGAAAGCACTTCTTGTTTGGGGGAGTTTTCTGTTCCCCAGAATTCTCTAAAGCAGAAGATTTACATGGATTGAAATTTTTACTTAGGAATGGTGGAGGGAAATGTCTATTTATGCAATATGGTTTTTTTTTTTTTAAGACTGGTCTTTAAGAAATTGAAAAGGCCTGCATATGCAAGGGAAATTGTCTTTGAAATAGAAAGGACAGTTAATAGAATTGGAAATTTGTGTATGAGACTGTGAGGAAGCAGAAAATAGGTAAATGTTTGGGTACATACATATGGAATCCTAAGGAAAACAGCAATAGAATTCAGGAAATATCTAATCAGTGGTTTGACCATACCTGCAGCTCCAGCTGGGTAAATAAGTGACTACTCAAGGTAAGGATGCCAGAATAGGAACATTTTTAACAGGTTACTGACTGTTATTATTTTAAATGAGTCTCGTAGCCTCGTGCCTCTCTTAGACACACTGTTAAGAATTTCCTTGGCTGTCACGGCATCATGTTCTGTTAAAGGAGTTTTTTTATTTTCACCAGGCTGTCTTTGAGCTGAGAAATCTGTTGATTACAGTTGTGTTTAATTGCTACGGGTAGGATACCCTTCAGGAGATCACTATCTTTACTCCTGCTAGGATCTCTGGTGTTGTAGCAATTATATTTTTCAAAAGTTGTTTTGGAAAAAGACCCTAGGATTATCATTAATATATAATTATGATAATGAATTCTGATGGCTTCAGTTTGCCTTCCTGTAATGCCAATGGAAGATTTGTACTCATATCCAAAATAAGATAAGAGTCGTTATGTGGCATTTACAGTAATTATATTAATTAGAGAGGTGTTAGAGTAATATCACTACTTTATAGCCCTTGGACTGACTGTTTTAATAGTCCACATGCCAGGACCATACTTCCCCTTATTTTGGTGAATAAGGACTATGACAGTTACCTGGGAAGAGGATGGCTTTAGCTGGAGACTGTAAGTGCACCTGTGACTGTGCAGCGGTCAAACCCATGCCCAGTCATCCCAAAAAAAAGCAGTTTCAGGGCATGGCAACATTTTTTTTTCATGTGAAGATGTGAGGAATATGAAACATAATTCTGAGAAATTAAAAACATTTGGCATAAGTCAGCCACATGCATTAAAGTGCGCAAATGCCTGAGTAAGACTGTGCTTGGCATTCCTAACTTTGCTCATTTTGCTTTCTACATTTTGTTTATCTTTCAGTTCACATTTTTATTGAACTTAGTATGGTTAAGTGCATCCATTTAGACAGAAATTAAAGTGTTTTTCTATTAAATTGGTAAGTTCTTTTTGTCACCATTATGGACCTTATAGGTACATACCTATATACGAGATACAGGATAGTTTTGGAAAATGGAATTAGCCCCTTTTTAGTTCATTTCCCTCTCAGTGACTGTGTTAAAAAGACTAGAGGATTGGCATCAACGTTGCAGTTTGCTGAATGGCCCTGGTGACGCTTTTAGTTGCAGTTAAAACAGATCCAGTTGTACAAAAGGCAAAGAAACGGAAACTACAGAGCTTAGTTTAGAGAAGGATTTAGGAGTGATATGTGTACAGATGAAGAATTAAGGTGTAAAAGCAAGCTGGATAATTCTGGCGTGGTCTGGTAAGTGCCGAGGCAGAACTGAATTCAGGTTGTGTGCAGATCCTGATAGCTCAAGAAATTCCGTTTTTTAAAATTATACCAAAGGTGTATGGTCTCCATTAATCATTGTGGAAGGCTTTGAGAGGCAGAGGTGAAGGGGAAAGGGCCAGGTTGATCAGTCCAGGCACTAATTAGGGCCAAGGTCTCTTGAGGAAGTTAATGAGTTTCTAAATAGCCAACTAGCAGCTGGTAGGGAGCGGAAGAATAGTCAGCCTCCACATCCTGCTATAATTTCTGCCCTAAAGTGAGAGATACCTGTAGGAGATCTACATAATGTTTTGTGGTCAAAAGTCTTCTACGAGGAAGTTTGATACTTCTGATGTGAAATCTTTTCTCTTTTTTTTTTTTTTTATACAGTGTGAGGGAAAGTCTAAACATATCTTTAGTCTCTTGAGATTGGTGGTGACTTACATGAGTATCCCTGGAGCCTTACTGCAGTGCTCAGGGTAGGACATTTTGACTGATTTTACCTGTTCTGGTCTCCCTGACCCTGCATTTGGCTACACTTCTGAAAGTGTCTGGCATGACTGCTCTTGTTTGCACTTCTCCCCCATCTTTGTATGCCAGATAGCTTTTGCCATCTTCCTGACCTTGCTGGGTAAACATTGCAATAACACAGCTTTTGCATAGCAGTTTTTTGAAAAACATTGAAAGGCAAAAGAAATGCCAGTAGTTAAGTGAAGGAGAAAAAAAGAAATAAGCTGGGCGGCCAAATTAGCACAAAGCAGTGGGAGGGTATGCGCTTAGCACAGACCAGAAAATTACCATGGAGGGGTGTGGGGTCTTCTTCCATCTGTGTGTGTGATGCTGTGTAGATATGTCACCCTGAATGAGGACAGAGGTGCGTGCCTGCCGGCGTGCGTGTGTTCGGTTGTGGGTGTCAGTGCACCCACCCGCAGCCACGTGAATCAACAGCGCAGCCACGGTGAGGATTTGCTCACTCAGGTTCTCACCTCTGGAAGGCTCTGGTCTTCCTGAACCGCTTCCACGGTGGACCTGACTTCATCAGTTTTGTTCCCTACAAGACTCTATGCTGTTCGTGCCTAACAGCATGGCCTAATTAAAACATTTTATCTGCTGTAAGATTCCCTTTCATTTTCACCACCTTACCGTCTGGTGGATCTGCATCAGGAAAGACTGGTGCATTTCTTTCCAGTTTGAAATGCTTGTCATTCCTGTGGTGGTTCATTTCTGAGTCACATCTTTTCTAAACACTGTAAAAGTAACATTAATATAGCAACAAGCAATTAAAAACCACCAGAATCTGTTTGGCCCACGCTATCAACTGAGTGTGACTCCAGGGCTGTAATTAACTCTGCAGTGTTTAGAAGTGCGTTGTGTCCATCACCTGCCTTCCCTGTGCTGCATTTCTACTCCCTATGTTGTTCTTACAAACCCAAACAGGAGTAAAAAGCGAGGCTCAGAACGGAGACATTTCTTCATTGAATATCAAGGAGGCCAGGATTTCTCCTGTGATGTGGTGGCACGTTTTCTGCTGTTCTTGTTGAAACAACCCATGGTGGCGGCTTAAGTTTTATGTTTTTAACACTGAAGGCATGGGTTATTTCTCAAACAAATTGCCCACCACCTTCTTTTGGAAAAAAAACTAATTCTCTCCCACCAGGTAGCTGTTAGTTCACTTATAGATTATGGTCTGCTTTTATGTGATACCGGTTGTTTTGTCATCAATGTAATGGCCTAAAGACACTGCTTTACTTACATCATGTTCATCATTCTCTTATAACTGCTTTTTGGTTAATATGCTTTAGCTTAGGAGCTCGGTTAGTGGACAAAATACCTCAGTGCCAGCACCTATATAAGCTCCTTATTTGAACAGGACATAGCTGACTGTATGGGCATAATTTAATGAACTTCAGTATTGTTCCCTTTAAACTGGGATATGAAAGGGAACTGCCAATGAGTCATGTGTTATTTGCAGGTTATTACTATCCAGAACCTGGTGCCAAGGAAACTGATTTATTCTCTGTTATTACTGTGTTATTCAGTGCATTGTGCAACAGATCAGTTCCAAACATAAATACATTGAGTAGTCCATGGATAGGAATAAAGCCTGTTACGTTCAAGTACGTACATGCTAGATGCTGGCCCAGGCACAGGGATTCAGCAGTCTCATGTAGTTTCTTTGGATTTTCCATATTCTGTTACTAGCACTGATGCAGGTTTTGGTCTTTTTTTTTTTTTTTTTTTCACTTGGCTGCTTCATTTTTGATGGCACCTTCAAAGAAATGACTCGAACAGAACATTTTGGACTTTGTTCTGAAACTCACCGTGCTCTCTGGAGGTCTCTTGTGTATTTTTGAGCTCTGTGTGTCTTTGATAGTGGCATAAACTTTTTGGAGGACATATTTTCACCTCGATTTTCCCACCAGGGCTCAGCAGTTCAGGTATGTTGTTTTTTTATTGGTTACTCTTGTTAGGAATAGAAGACAGAATCACTCTGTGTTATTATGAAGAGGATATTCCTGTTTCTTGCAGCTCCTTGTGTTCAGACTAGAGGCACTCTGGGAACTTTGATGTAGTGCAAAGTCCCTTTCCAGGCCTGTGTGTCCAGTTCAGTAGGGATTTCTGCGGTGCCTTGGCTCTCTCCTAAGGCTCACTCGGTGATTTACACAATGGTTTCTGTCAAACAACTTTCTGATCCAATTTGAAACTGCTCATAATCAAATCCCAATATTGTTTTTATCAATTCTCAGGCAGCGCTGGTAAGGTCAGTCATCTAGAATCTGATTCTGCCACCCATTTTACAGAAAAGTACCCAGCAACTCCTGCAATCTTGCACTGATTGAGATCTTTGGCTTCATGTTAACTTGAAGACAGTGTGAAAGACATCATTCCAGGCAACCTTTTTTCTACAGTCTCTAGAGGCTTTTCTCATTCCCACACTCACCCTGAGCTGTATTCAAGCAGTGCTGTGGGGACAGCACTTGGGCACAAACTGTCCGTGTGATCACAGACACGGAGTATCACCCTGTACCTTTGGCTGCCCTTCAGCCCTCTGCCTTGTATTTTTAGCTTCCAGTCTCCTCAGTGGAAGAATTGTCTCTTACTATATTTGCAGCACATCTAGCACCATGGGTGGATTAGCAGTTCCTCCCACTCCTCCCATGGTCTGTAGTAAAACGTAAATATTAAGAAATGATTCCTTAATTATGATTAAGGGAGAATTGTATTTCTTAACACGTACATGACAAGGCATCCTTCCTTTAAGGGAATTTATTTGAACTGGCATTCCAGCTTGGATGTCATTGTCACAACAGGTGCTTCACATCAGTAACCTCCTGCAGTCCGAGCTGGTATGTATTCCTGTTCAATGACAGATCCTTTTGCTTGGCACAGCAGAGCATACCATGCATCTCGCAAATTGTGCTGGTGAGCATATTTAATCATACATCAGCAGATTACCTATAATTAGCTCCGTCACAGCTAGACCCTTGGAGATCTTCAGTGGGAGGATAATATCTACTCCAAGGACTGAAGCAACCCTGCAGGGAAGATGGGAGCCCAGCTGAAAAGTACTGCTGAAATAGATTTGAGGCTTTGATGATCAGTCTGAAGTTGTTTATAGTTTCATATTTCAAAGTCCAGGCTCTG
Organism: Nycticryphes semicollaris; assembly: GCA_013400055.1. Lineage (NCBI taxonomy): Eukaryota > Metazoa > Chordata > Aves > Charadriiformes > Rostratulidae > Nycticryphes > Nycticryphes semicollaris. Next base: position 421,771 of record VXBJ01000662.1, read on the forward strand.
ACTTCCCTGAGCTGTTCTAGTAGGTAACTACAAATATCTCGGGGCTTTGCGTCAGTCCTGTGCATCTCCGTAAATTCTTCATTTATTTGCTTTGTACCAAGGCTTGGCAACTGAGTTGGAGTTTACCCATCACTAGAAGTCAGTGGTTTGTCTGTACTTGGGCTCGTCACCTTAAACTCATTTTGTATTCAGTGGGGAGAAGCAGGGTCCTTCACAGCCTGTTACGAGCAACACATCTGAATATTCGAGGCATCTGCTTTGGGATCAGATGCACTGTGTCCTAGAAATGAATGTTTCTCTCCAGAGTGAGATACAGATGTCAAAGCTTAGCTGGATGAAACTCACCCAGCGCATTTACCCTTCAGTCCAGTTCAGCTTTTCCTTAGCCTCTCGGTAATCTCTCAGTATTAGCAGGACTCAGCAGGATTTAGGACAATTTTCCTGTGTTGTAGGAGGTACAGAGAAAGCAGCTAGAAAAGTAGGGTGAGGGTGTAGCAAATCATTAGTGTGACTTGTTCAGACCTGTGAGTCCACTCTGGTTTTGTGTTATTGATGTTTTTTTCAAAAAACCTCCAAATTATCATCCCTTCCAAGTGTACTAGAGTTAACGCCTGCTACCATGTAGACCTTGCAAGTCTAGCACACAGCCAGGGAGAGAGAATCCTATCTAGCTCCCCTTGGGCTAGAGCTGAGGTCACAATATTTTGTGGTCATGATATACGCAACGCTGTCCCAGATGGTTAACTCCTCCAGGTTAAGAACCCACAGTGTTTTTCTGTGTTGCTATTTCAGGCTTTCCCACCTGATTAGCACCAAATCTGTTTTCACTCATCTGAATATCTGCTAGTCATATTATATCTTATCCTATCAGCAAAAAGATTTTCCTGGTTGTTGGTAGCTAATAATCTAATTTCTTGCAGGGTTATACTTAGAAAGTCTGAAAACTGAATCTTCTGATATGGAGTGAGCTGTGTTTATACCCTCCCCCCCACAGCCTTACCTGACAAAAGTGCATCAGGGTCACTTTTGTGACTTGAAAATTAAATTGAAATGTATATTAAAAGTCGAAGCAAGGACATGTATGTGAGGGTGAGAACAAATGTCAAGAACACAGGAAAAAAGTCAGAACGGCTAAACTGATACATATTTGGGAGGGTATATAGAAAACAAGAAGAAAAATTCTGTAACAAAAATATAAAGGAAAGACAAAATCAAGTAGAGATCTCTCTTAACATAGAGATCAAATAGCAGATGGTAAGAAAATGAAATTATTCAATCTGTAAGTCAGTTGTGTCCAGAAGTTTAGCAAAATTATTGCTAACTGTGGCAGGAGCTTAAGTCAGAAAACAGAAAAAAAAAAAAAACCAACCCAAACCAGTTTAAAGAGTATTTTACAGCATGCATACAGAGGAATATTTGAGGAATTAGAAAAAGTAGTCACTGAATTGTTAGTTCTTTGTGATAGCTGTAGAAAATGAAGACACAACTCACTTCAGCCTTCTCACCATTATTCATCAGTGGATTTCCACCTCCAGTGAATAGCAAACCTACTTTTTCCTTTCTTATTGCTTTTTATGAGCCTTGCATCTTGAATCTCAATAATTTCCAACACGCATATCCGGGGGTCAAAATGGAAATTTTGAAGGCTCATTATGAACATTTAGACATGCTGGTGTGAAAACGTGAGAACTTCTCACAGACTTCATTCTGCCCTGTTTCCTCTCCTTGGAAAGGATTTGGAGTGGCAGCAAATCCCAGCTCATCCCAGTTGCTGTGGAGAGGTGTCTGCTGCAGTACACTGCTATTATGCTTATGCTGAATGCTTGTAGATCTTTGTTACTCCCACTGCTGTATAGTTAAAATGTATGTATCTATGCAAGCCTGCCATTAAGAGAACTGAAACCATACATGCATAATGAGCTGGAAGTGAATTTCCAGTCTTGCACCATGGCTCTGATGAGTAATATCTATGGCACAGGCCTCTTCAGCATCACTGAGGCTCTTCTCTTGAGAGGGGACTGTTCAGCTGAACAAGTGTCAGAGGGTCAGGACATGAATTTATATCTCTGTTATCTATTAATGCTTTTCTGCAGCAAACTTGCAGGCATGGCTGAACTTATTGGAAACTTTGTCATGTGTATGTGTAATTCTGTCTCTGTAAAGAGACATTTATTTTAGCCTGCATTCAAGGATTTGTTCAAAGATTTCTGAGAGAGAAAACTGAAATGCTTGTCTAGTCAGAAATACCACTGCAGAGACCTGGAGAGGTGCATTTCGGTGCATGAACTTCTGTCACCTCAGACAAAATCTCTCCAGATACACTATGCCAGGGCAGATGTAGTAGAACATGTAACGTAGGCAAGGATCCCGGCACAGAGAGGAGAATGAAGGCAGGAAGCATTCAAACTTGAAACACAGAGGTGTCATTGGTAACACACTATGAACTCTAAGCTCATCCTCCATCTCCATAATCAGCGTTGCAGGATTTCTGAGCTGACACCTTTATTTTATCAGCGAGTGAGTGGGTCAAAATTATTCATATTTTTGGATGAAATGACATCTGAACAACAAAAATTCCCATAAAGACTAAATTTATATAATACTATCAGCTCTTTCATGCAAAAATATCCTACCAGCTCTAGTGCAAGGCATTATTAACAACATTTTAGAATTAGTTGGCTCTTAGACCTCACCAAACCATATTAAGGGTAATGTGTAAAATGAATCTGAAAGCTTACATTGGCTACACCTGAACTAGTCACAATAGTATGTCAGCATGAAGATATGAAAGGTGAGAACCATAACTTCCCAATGCCACTCGAATGGGTGCGTTGTGAAGAACAATTGTTGTAGCATCGTTGCCATGAATTCCAGTCCAAACTCCCTGATTTTAGTAAGCTCAAGTTGTCACCACTAAAAGTAGAAATTTATTAAATACATGCTGAGAACATCCTTCATTACATCACTGCAGCAGTGCTGCTGCAGATGGAATTCTTTGGCATCTGGAATTTAATGAAATTCTTCTTGTATGCTTTTCCCTTAGTATCCTTATTGGTCACAGCTTTTCTGTCATGAGGGTTTTGTCTAGGTATGGGCAACATATCCTTGTAACTTTAAAACCTAGAATAAAACGTAGAAGTTGGCTTAGAAAATAAGATGGTTAACACCCCCAGCCCTCCATTTTCATAATGAAATCTGAAGCCACTTACTGCTGACTGAGCTTATTGAGCACGAGCACATACTGGCATCAATAAAATGATGGCAGATACAATAATGCATCATGTTAGAAAGGTGGTACTGGATGAAAAATTATTTAGGTTAAGCTAGCTGTTTTAAGGGAAAAGACATCAATATACTGAACATGTTACTTTTCATTGCCAACCACTGTCCAAACCCATTAGTAATTTTGAGCAATCCAGCCTTGCTTTTATCTTTTGGCTGCCAAGGCCCGTGAAGCCGTAAAGGCTGCAGGGCTGGTGACACAGGTGTGTGTTAACCAAGTGTCAGAAGATCACATCTCTCTCTCTCTTGCAGGACTTAGTATTCAGCAGTCTTAGGAGCTTCTTTTAGTTGATTATCTTTCCCAACATCCTACCAGGTTGGTAAGTATTTTGCCATTTTACAGATAACAGTAATTATAAATATGTTAATATTTCTGACTGCGTAGTATCATAAAGGATTGTATAAAGGGCATGAATCCTCCATTCCTGCCAAAGCAGGAACAGGCTGCCCAGGGAGGGTGTGGAGTCCCCTTCTCTGGAGATCTTCAAGCCCTGCCTGGATGCAGTCCTGAGTGATGTGCTCTGGGCAACCCTGCTTTAGCAGGGGAGTTGGACTGGATGGTCTCTAGAGGTCCCTTCCAACTCTGACAATTCCCTGATAGCAAATGTACAGAGTTTGTGGACTAAGGGGGCAGACAAAATGTTAGCCAGCCAGCCAACTAAGGTGCATTTACAGGAGAAGGTACCAGATGACATCCAACCATCAGCCTGAGTTCATATCACTCATGGTAGATGTTAACATGTCTCCAAGCAGAAATATCACTGGCTTCAGTAAATTAACATGATCGTATTCATATATTTATACCTTGGGGATAACTTCTTGATCCATATAAACAGGTATATTTTGCTTCCAGATCAATGTCAGGTATAATGCTGCTTTAAAGCATGTTCCGATCGTCTAACCTTGAAAAACTTCAGGCATGAGTAGGTTAGTGACATCTTCATCTGATAGGAATGATCTCAGTTCTATGACCACATGGGCAATAGGGGAAATAGAGTGTTACTAGGCACCCTATGATTAAAAGTATTGACTAAAATACATATTTGGAAGTCTTTTTATTAAAGATATTTATCTTCACAGCCATAGATGAAGAGCATTTGATGGGCACCAAAAGTGCCTGATATAAGTTAAAAACTAGTTCATTTCAACCATTGGTTCGTGTTCAATAAAACCTCCAAGATGGGGTTTCTTGACTATTTGGGCATAAATGCTTGAGAAACAGTTGGATACTTTGGGAATGGGGTTAGGTGTTGATTTACATAAAAATGGAGAATAGACACCTTCTACTGATCAAGAGCTTGTGAAGCTTGTGTAATGAACTGTTCTGCTTCAAACTGCTGACCTGGGATAACCCATGTAATCTGTCCACCCCATTTGAGTGTTGTAAGAATAGCCATATGTCCCTATATATTCTGGCAGCAGAGTAATGGGAGCCGAGTAAATGCCTCAGCAAGACAGATAAAATAGCAGGGGACAGAGATCATCCCTGGCACACCTCCTGGGTACCTCCTCTCTAAATATGAATCATGCTTCATCCAGGCAGATTTTATTTACGTCCTTGTTCATGACCACACAGTAGTTGGCAGCACTGGCTGGATGTGGCAAGACACTGGTTAATTTGTCATTAGGGTTTTTTTGCATAAAAGGAAAAGAAAATACAGTTAGAGGCGCCCCTAAAGATCTCAGGATTCTCACAGGCAGAGGGAAGGGTTTGAGATACTCAGTTCTCAGTGTCTTGCTATGGGCAAAGTGAACTGCATTTCTTGGGGCAGAGCAACTTAATTTCCTTCTGAATCCCTGTCTCCTTTACAGTTATCTTTTTATGTGTTCCTTCACTCTTATTTTTTAATCAAGGAAGAAAAATCCATGATTAAAAATAAGTCCATGGAATGATGTTTTGTGCTTATCTGTTGGTTAAAGCAATACAATTAGGATGTTGTAGATGACAGATGATTCCAGAATAACCAGTACTAAGAGGCATTTAAAAAATTAAGAGATGAAGGCAAAAGTAATTCAGAAGATAGTCAATAAATGCTTCATCACATTTCCCAGATTCTTCTGTACTCGGAGATCCTTGTTTTTTATGCAGAAGTTTTAACCATGTCTACAGAGATAAAACGACTCTTTGACAAGAAAAATTAGCCTATGTGATGGTATACTGGTTTCCAAGCTGTAGGTGGTAGAAACCACTTTGGAAACCTATTTCATCAAGAAAAAAAGATATGTTCCTGACCGACATAATTATAGTGTTTTCAAGCATGCCTGAATTGGATGTAACTTGTAGCAAAATATCACATTGGAGAAAATACCTTGTTCAAGAAAACCATGCTTTGGTGATTGATCCTGTTGACACCACAGTGCTCTTAAGGGCCTTGACAAATGGAATTTAGTTTTAATTCAAGACTGAATACAAATATATTCTGGTAAATTGAATTGCTGCATATAAGCAATACTAATTAATTTATCTTCTTTTTTTTTTTTTTTTTAAGCTGGGAATTTAAATGAGGAACAGCATGCCATGGGTATTTGAGTTATTTTCCATTTCTCAACACCAGAGAATAAAATTAAGCCTTAACCTGGATAATCATGTCAAGAATGTACTTTTTAAAACTGCAATTTGACCTCTTCTCCGTGAAGTCTCTTTTCCTCCTGGGGCTCTCCCTCCCCCGTGTTTATGTTCTCATCCAATAACAGGAAACGGTGCTGTTCCTCACCAGCAGTAGGATGTGACTCCCTGAGCACAGCTCCACATACATATCTTTTAATGGCCCCGTCCCTTTGTGCAGCTCCTGCCCCTCCCTCAGTTATTCCTCCCACTCTTCCGCTGCCTCTACGGTTGGACCAGCGCGGTGGTTTTAGTGGTGACTTACTTTTCAGGTGGATCACTTCTCCCATCTAGCTCACTGCACGCCTCCTAGATGAGGGATATGTGTCTTGCCAGTAGCAGGTTTTCATCAAAAAACCCCAAAGGAATTATGTGTTTTCTTTCTGTTGAGAGGGGAGGGGGAAATGATGGAAAAGGTGAATCAGGAGGGGTCAGTTTTTGAAGTATTTCTTAAATTCTTTGCACTTTGTTCAGTAGGTTTTTCAGTGATGGAATGAATGTATTTAAATATTTCCAAGCCGCTGTGTTTGGAGATGGAAGCCTAAGAACAGGAGACTTAAAATGGGAAATAAAATGCCTCCTTTGACTAGTGAGTTAGAAGTAAAGTTGCATGGGTGGATTCTTATCAGACTAAGAAAGAGGTAAAAATAAAATTTTCCCTTCTTTCAGCATTCCTCTCCCCCTGAAAGCAGCCCAGATCTGTGTGCACTAGTCATCCACTTCTGCTGTTTTAGTGCTGTTTGAATCTCTTGGATTCCAGCACATTACCTCTTAGTCTGTTGTGAACCTTGACTGAGGAGTCAAGGAAGCAGGCAATGCCACAGATTAAAAAAAGACCTATAAGTCTCCTGCCAGGCTCAATAGTGTTTATAATACTTGAGTGTTTGCTAAAGATGCAATGTAGTTAAACTGTGATAAACTACTCATCTTTCGAAAGTATGATATATATACAAAGAATCTAACAGGGGTCTTGGAAAGTTCTTTTTGTACCAAATGAGATCTATTTGTCCAGAAATTACATCAACTTAAAAAATATTCTGAAGGCAGTATGAAGATAATCGGATAACATTTCTTGAAGCTTGAATACATTTATCTACAAGCATAGCTGCCTGAATTTAGACATGGCCTGTGACTTAAGTTAACACCTAAACTGAAAGTATTGTCTGAATTATAACTAAGGAACACTCATACACTTTGTGCTCAGAGAAATGGAGCATGTTCTTCATCCATACTAAATTTTAGAAAGCTGCAAGGCCCTGGCATCATGAAGACACCCTCAGACATGAAACTCTGAGCATGTGAACAGCGAGTGAGGATTGGGATGAGAGGAGGAGAGAGGCCCAAGTAACCGCAGAGCACAAAAGTATCTGTTTGCTAATGACCTGTTTGTTTTAGACCAAAAGTTTATTATTGCACTCAGTAAAGATATGAGTTGAGTTGCACACACGTTTTGTGGCAGTGTTGGTCAAAGTTTGTATTAACAGGTTTTGAAGGATAAAAAGTTTACAACAAAAAGCCACTTTGTGGCAGACTCTGGATGGAGTCTTGCAAAAGCACTATCTTGCCTACCAGCAGCTGAAAGGCAGAGCATCCCCTAAAATGCATTTAACATGCAAAAACAGCTTTCTGCAGGTAGAATTTGCTTTCTGGCACTGCTTTGGCGATTACTCAAGATCCTGTCTGTGCCATGGATTTTCATCTGTCGGTGGTGTTTGCATTAAGTTGTGTAACTGCTTCTTAATGCCTCTTACGTAAGGATGCATAGATTGCAGCTCCATCAGGTATCCTGCACAAATCACTGCTGATAATGCAAGAGTGGTTTCAAAGGTTACTCTCGGTTGAATTAATTTTACATTAATCAAAATCCTCCCTACATAAGTCAAGGGTTTGATTAGTACAGAAGTGTACAGTATGAGTGCAAATAAGGCTCAGAAAGTAGGTACAGGTTGTCCTGTGATACAGTATATAAATTTTGTGATATTCATACCGTATGGCGGTGTGATGCAGCTTTCCTCTTCTAGGGGGGAGTTTCACCATTGACTTTTGCAATGCCATGGTTTTACCCCAAGGGTCTCAGGCTGTATCAGCTAAAACACAATAACATACAGACAGAGAAGACATCAGAAGAAGACTTAGCCAAGTCTCCTCATTTTATAAAACTTTAGCCCTTTTTCTTGTATTTAATCTAATTTTAATTACACTAAGTCAGGATCTGTACTGAGGAAAGAGTCTAAAGATGTCTTGGACGTACTAAATACAGAGTTTAGCCTGGAATGCAACAAGCTGAAGAGAATGGAGATGGAGAAGGGTTTAGCAAAAAAGAAACAAATATTTAAATTTAAATGTAAATCAGAAGGATTATAGACAGAGTTGTACTTTGAAATGTGTTAGCTATAATAACTTATCTCCTTTCCTTCTCTAACACTAATTTAACACTTTTCTAAATTAATAATTTGAATTCCCATAGCAAACTCCACAATGTAGATTTAAGGTATTTCTTCACTGAAGTGGTCCATCAGCATATATTTTTCTGATGTGGTCCTCTGAAAATGCACACCTGGTTTTCTGTGGAGCCTTTTTCAGTTCCAAATATCAACTGATCACATGAATATGAGATGTGGCACATCTAAGGTCAGAAACCATCTTATACAGATTTATCAGAGAAATAGATTGAACAGAGAGGGAAAGAGAGTGGATCATGCTCCTGACCACAAAGTTGCAAAATGGCATTTGGACTCTTTGATTGTGCATTGTTCTGCTTCCAAATTTTCCAAGTACAGAGATATGGATGACTTTTTCTCCAGATCTGCCTGACCCAGGTTTTATGAATTTTAACAAGACCTAGATTAGAAAATAAATCATGTTTCAAAATAAGCTGGCTCTCACTTTGAGGGCTGATCGGGAACAGATACCTTATCTGTTCTAGTGCTTGAAATATTAGTTAAAATATAGTAACTAAGACATTTTTAGGAACAGGTGTTCCTAATGCAAACAAACAGTGAAATTTTGCTCTATCTTTCATCATACCAGGATTACCGATGGTACCTCCCAGATGTGCTAATGATCTACCAAAAAAGCTGAAACCGAACGAGGAATGGCCAAAAATGTCAGATGATCCCATGATGTAGGCTGGACCTGAGGCTGATAATTGCCTCACAGTGCTCTTGGAAGGCTGCAAAAATTACTTCTTAACTGCATAGGAGCCTTCTCCAGTTTCCAATATGGCCAATGTTTATCCATTTTGTATTGTGCCACCATGACCTCATAGTTCATCCAGGCTTTCTTCTCTGGATGGTGTTTTCCAAGAGGAATTTCAAGAAAGACGTGTCCTTCTTGATCATTGTTTCTTTAGAGTTAATCACCATAAACTTTTTTAAGATTATGCTATTGGCCCTCCTCTGTACCTGTTACAGTGTGAACCTGTTGCTGCTTAGAAGATGGGTAGCCACACTCAACCACTCAATGTGGTATAGTGGATAAGGTTTTACACCAGTGCAGAAATAAACTTTAGTTTTGTTGGGAATATTGTTGGAAATACTTCTCTTTCTCACATTGAATCACATTGGTGGCTCATACACTGTGATCAACTTAAAATCTAAGGTTATTTTTTCTTCATTTCTAACTGATGGCAAAGATGTTGCCAGCTTCTAGGTGCGCTCTTGTGTATGATCTTTTTCATTATTTTGGTCCCCAAGGACCTTTGATCCCCATTTCATTGGTAGAAATGTCAGAGATGAAAACGTGCAGGGAGTTATTTTATTAAAAAAGCTGGTGGGGAAATACCACTCAGCTTGAGTAGTGGAGTTCAGCTTGATCTTGGAGACACTGTAGTAGCACAGGTAGAAAACGAGGAGAAAAATTTTGGCAAGGAAGACCTTGAGGCAGATACATGCCCAGTATATTCTGACCACTAGAGCAGATTTCTGAATGCACATTCAAAGTCCACTGGAGCCTGCTCATTGCTTTTTGTATTTCACAAAATCAGATCAGTGTAGTCAATCCTTACCAATGAAAATTTAAAAGTTCAGTCACAAAATGCAGAAGTGTTATCTATACTAGGTTTTTTCCCAGCTCCTCAGAAAAAATAAGATACTGTTGCTTCAAGAGGCTCCTTGTCTCGCCTTTCAACCCAAATTCTATCATCCATTATGCCAATTTTATTTTACCTGAACTACTGTGACACTTTTAGTAAATCATGCTGATGCACAGGTGCTCAAATTTGCCCAGTTTTTTATGCTGGATGGAATTAGGTTTTTTGTAACTTTTTGTCTCTTAAAGAGAGGTGTTTTAAAAGCAAAAGCTGATACAACCTTATCTTGTACCTAATTAGGTCCTAATGAAAGGTGTCAATCACTTCTCTTCCCTGGCTCAAAACACCTCTGCCCTAAAGCCCAGGCTACTTTGCTGCAGGGAACGGGTGGTTTAATCTCCCACTGTAGGTAAAGGTAAAACAAACAAGAAGTCTCCAGAAACCATGATTGCTTTACCCCTCCTATGGAGAGGACGAAAGGGGAAAGTGCAGCAAGAATAAACAAGGCATATATGATCCTGTATTATCCTAAATCTGAGAGAGTTGTGGAGTGACTCAGTCCTTAGCCCACAAACAGCTGTGTGAAACCACCCTGTCGCGTTCTGCCCCGTGTAATTTCCCTGAAGCGATGGTTGCCCATGTGTGAAATACCAGGCTAGTAATTTCTTTTACAAAGGGGAAAGGCCAGAGCTGCAAAAACATCATCTCCTAGCAAGAGGAGATATCCTTTTCAAGACCTCTACCATTCCAGGTAGATATCCTGGAATAATTAAGCAATTTAATAGTTTAGGATGTATATGTAAAAAAAGGTTTCTTCTCTCACAAAGAGAGAAATAGTTTCTTGGGAAAGTATTAAGTTATGCTTCAAACAGTTAAAAAAAAACCCCACAACTAAGTAGGATTTTATGTTGTGAGTTGAGTATCTGTTATTTTATAACTGAAAGGTATTATTTTGCTGGGTCAATTGGTATCGTTTTGCTGAAATGATCACTGATAGCTCATGAAATCTAGCACTGCAGGACAATTGTTGGCCGAGTCTTTGGGCATAAACAAGGGTGTTTTTCTGCAGTTCCCAGATCCAGGAGACACATCAGTGGGAGTGGGAAAAAATGCTTTTGTTTGGGAAACACACTGTGGGAAAATTTCTCAACATGATTTAAATGTCAGAATTGGAATGTAACAACTGGTGTAGCCAGAGCAGTGCAAAGAGAAGGCCAAAGGCAAAAAAAAATCGCTTTTGTCAGGGTCCTCAGTTTTGTAGTGCTGAAGCAAAAGTTATACTTTACTCTTGATTGTGTTAATGGATGAAATTTCAGCTACATAAAGTTAATTATATATATATATCTATGATAAACTAAAGCCTAGAGACCTTGTATTTCTGTGAGGCCGACTTAAACAAAGCCAAACAAAAAATATATATCTAGGTATCTATGGGAAGTTTTAGTTCCTGTTTACTTTTTGCAAAACCCAAATCAGCGAACTCATTTTGTTTGCCCAGGTAAATTGAGTTGGGGGGGTGTTGCCCTTTGGAGTTGGCTCTCTGCTCACCTGCAGAAAAGATAACCAAATAGGAGACTGGGAAATACTGGGGTTGTAAAGCCTCCATGGAATACATGGCAGTCTACCTCAGGATCATTGCCTCAGGTCAGAAAAGGTGCCTCGACACTCTCCCGGCCTTCCCAAGGTGTTTGCAAAAGATGCCCTCAAAATTCTGAGAAAATTTCCCAACCAACAGGTCTTACGTTCCATGTCAAGGCATTAAGACTCTTGCAGAGGCCCAAATGGCAGTGCCTTGATTAAGGTCCCAAACACCCAAAAGTGAGGGGAGGGGTAGGATATCATATCATTCAACACCTGGCTCATATCATCTGTTGCAAAGACTCTTGTGGTGTGGTGCTGAGGAGCTGTCTCTGATGCCAACTTCCAGTATCTTCAGTGCTCTGGATTATGTGATATGAGAAGTCCTTCTGAAGCCAACAACTGCACAACAGAGCAAACCCGAGCAGTGAAAACCGCCTCCTTTTGAGATACTGATGAAAGACTTGTCTAGCATCTCATAATAATTAGGGGTTGTGTTATTCTAGAACAATTTGCAATCCCTCGAGGATGAGTCACAGCAGATTTGATAGGATCACGATTTTGCGATTTTTTAACAAGATGTCACTCTTTTCAAAACGGTCCATGCTGCCCTCAGCTCTCCGGTTTCTTTATTTCTCTTCCTTGGTTGCTTCTTTGGAGGGACAGAAAACAACTCTAAATTTCTAGAAAGGGAAAGAGATGAGAAGAAACTCTTCTGTCTGTCTTCTGTGGGGAAGTTGGCAACAAGTAGAAGTCCATTGGGTTTGACATAAAGTCATTAGTGAAACCTGAAATATCTGCAGCCACAAAACTAGATTTATCCTTTATATAACCAGAGTCCCCACACACACTGACTTTTAGTGATTTACAAATGGATAATGTCTTTGAGGTATCCAACAATATTTAGGGCCCATATACAGTAAGCCACTTGTTTCATCTGTCTTATTTGTCAGATAAAATCAACTCTTAGATAAAACATCAGCTTTGCAAGTACCCTCCAGAAACAAAAGCAGAGAACTGAAGTGACCACCCTTACAAAACGTCCCCCTTATTCATAGCAGGCCCGGGGAAGCTGCATTGTTATGGCAGATAATTGCTTAAGGTCTGAGTGCGGAAGAATCTTGTTCCACATTCTGTCATTCAGTATTCCTAAATTCAATATGCTGGCAAATTCCTTTGGATACTTAAGATTTTCTGATTTGTATGTAATATAAGGCTGTGTGTAGTTGCTTGATAGATAAATGGTGCTAAATTTACAAGCTTAAAAGTTAGTTTTATTGTTTTTAAGCAAGTAGTGCTTTCTGTTAGAACAAAAGCCTTTTTTTTTTTTTTGCACTAATGTGAGTAACGAGTTCAAAGGAAAAGCCAGGAGCAGCTTGGGCTGAAATGCCCTTATCTTTTCAAAATTACAGTAATAAATACGATATTTGAATGAGAAGAAATTACAGAAACACGATGTGCCATGTTACACAGGAGATAGTCACTGTACTCTTAATGAATTTTGCATTTGTTCTCAAGATAAGGGAGATGAAATAGAAGAAATCATTTGTCTTGAAAGGAGCTATAAAGTATACTCGAACCATTTCTAGGTACAATCTTATCGGTCCATTTCAAGGCCACTTGCTGCTCTCAGATGCTCTTAACTCATTGTATACCACAGGCAATACCGTAGTCCTGCGACTGCCAAATTGCATATTCATTATTGTTCATAGTCATGTGAGGTCGAGGTCGGTCACCGCAAACAAAGAACCTTTGTCAGGATCTTTACTCCCTCCTCACGCACATTTTTGGTTTCCTAACTTTTGTAGTGCTCCCGGGGCTGAACGTTTCTTTTTGAAGAGGGTGCTGTGTACCCTTTTGTAAATGTGTCCCCACGACTGAGAGTGACATCATGGGAATGGCTGGAAGCATGCTGGGGGCACAGACCTGGGGTAGAGGCGATGTATAAAGAGGTCCCCCTCGTCCTTTCCCCCTCCTGCCCACAGCCCTGCCTAGCAAACAGGTACTTTGCCGAACTCTGTTGGAAGCATCATGAGGAGTTTAAACATAGGAAGGACAGATCGTTATTTAAAAAAAAAAAAAATTAAAAAAAAAGAGGCTCTTTCTCCTTTGCAGGCTGCTGTGCACGATGCACTCAGCAGCTTATTCACACAAAGGCAGGGTTCTGCTGGTTTGCCATCATATGCAAATTACCTCCCTGGACTCATTGGCACAGCCAACACCTCGCTTTAAGGAGTTTAAAAAGCTGGATTGCAAAACTTAGGCATGTTCCTGCTCCTACTGAGATCAGTGGCAGGACTCCCATCGACTTCAATGGGAGCTGGAGAGAGTCTCTCTCTTCTGGAAGGGAGACCCGGTGGCATCTGAGGCAGTATTTGAGGTTTTTGGAGCACATGCAGCTCTGAAAGCCTGCTCCTTTAGGGCATTCCAAAATTTTTCCCATTCGCTTGATTCCATGGCAACACAACATCACCACCAAGCTCTCGATACTGAAATGAGATTTTACTACTAAGCCTGAGGATTTATACCAAGTGTATCCTGTATAAAAAGATCTTGCTGAACTGCATCTTTTTCCGATGAGTGACAAAATTCCCTCTGGGTTTATTTTACAATAAGCCAAGAATTTACAAAGGTTAGAAAACCAAGAAAAACACTTTAGAATTGTACCAGAAACAACTTTTTTTTTTTTTTATTGCACAGAATCACTGTATTTGAGTAAAACACTCTATTTCCTTTCCTTTCCAAACAGTCTAGAGAATGCCCTCAGCAGTTTCCTCATAAATGATACTAAAATCAGAGTCTAGAGACTGCATAAAATGATGATAAAGCCACTGAGGCACTTATTCTGATTTTTGTATTACTTGCATCACAGAAGAAACTACTTTGCGACCTGAAAAACATACCAGTGTAAAAGCATGCAAGGAAAGAAACGTGTCAAGAGATCCGTACTAGGTTCTGAATGTCAAATAGTTTTATAGAGGGCAGGAAAGCAGAGAAGGTTGCTTTACACTCAGTGGCTGAGAGTTTGCCCTGAGTTACGTTAGAGCACGCTGTAAATCTGAGTGCACTGTTTGATCCCCTCTTTTTACGTAACAAAAGAGAAAAAAAAATAAATATCAGTGATTCATACCTAGGTGAAGTTGTGCAGAAGCAAGACTGATGATCCTTTATCATGTCAATTCCTACTAAGTTCTCATGTAACAATACAAATGGAGTGGAGCAATGCAATTATTAGACAACACTAATAAGAATTTAACTGCTTTGTTTCATGCGTTTTCTCAGGATATAGATGTAACCATTCGTAGCCATTCCTGTGCAACCTGCTCTAAGTGGACCTGCCTTGGCAGGGGGGGTTGACTAGATGATCTCCAAAGACCGGGTTGGATGGGGCTTTGAGCAACCTGGTCTAGTGGGAGGTGTCCCTGCCCATGGCAGGGTGTTGGAACTCAATGGTCTTTAAGGTCCCTTCCAACTCTAACTACTCTATGATTCTATGATCTTCAGAGGTTCCTTCCAACCCTGTATCATTCTGTGATTCTGTGATCTCTGTTAAATTCAGTTTTCACATTATCCAGTTGTTGAGTCATCTCATCCAATGTGATTTCTGAGGTCAGTTTTGCCGCTTTAGCCACAGCAGTGGATTCCCCCTATTGCACCCAGACTCACTCATGCAGATGGACCCACCCCAGAAGCAACGATCCAGGTTTTATTGGGGCTTTGACTACTTTTGTGATCTGCTCTTTATGCAAAGGGAGTTACACAAACATACATGATGTAAGACTGGATTTCACTTTTCTGAGTGGAGTTTGGAGTTTCCCATTACGATGCTTCTGATGCACTGAAGACAAACTCCCCACAGGAACACAGGATCAGGGACAGCCATTTCCATCTCTGGCCTCCACAACTCCACCAGGTCAATGAGACGCCGAGATGAGGATGTAATAACTGAGATCACACAAATCTGACAGTAGCACCGTAACTCCCAAAGCCCTGATGTATTTTCTTTCCATGTAGATGGCCTCGTGGGCCAGGCTGTGATCAGCGAAGCAGTTACAAACCCACTTAGCTGCGATAGACCCAGATGAAAGCAGAGCCTATCCCCTCTTTCCCGGCTGACCTTCAGCAAATCAAGAAAAAGCTGATATTAAGTCAAAAGGTTTGCTGTAAAGCTGGAGTGTGATGGGCTTGTATTTCAGAAGAGACTGGGGCTGTGTTGCTTTTCAAGACCAAAACTTGAAAGTGGGCGTTTGGCACTACTTCAGCCAACTCTCCTTCATGAAAACTAACACACAGAGTTGCTAATGAAATTTGAAATTCTTGACTCGGGTGATGTGAAAACTGGGAGAATACTTCAGTATGTGAGCGTGCATACAATTAGAGATTGTCCTTTCTCTAGAAAAAAATGTGATGCCCTAGAAAACCGTGCTTTGCTATACCCTGTACACAAGTGCTGCGCTGCGCATTATGCTGAAATACAAACTTTTATGAGTTGTATATTTCACTGGATCACATCTTGTTGTATTTTTGTGATTTGAAAAGCAGATGTCTTATATTCTAAACTCCGCCTTGCAACAAGATAGGGTATCTTTTCTTGCTGAACAGAAGAAAATTCAGATCCAAAATCTCTTCTGACCCATCAACTGCAGAACGCTCTTCATGCCGTACCAGCTCTAATACCCCAGTGACGTTCCCCGGCAGTCCGGTGGTTGTGGGAAGCAGGGCAACTCACGTAGGCAAGGAGCAGATTGGGTTTTTTCTATCAAATCTCATGAATTTTGCTTTACATGTGAAAAGCATTTGTAATTCCTACTTAACAATTCTCATTTGTAGTAAATTGCGTCTACAAGTGAGACTTCGGGAAGGAGAATACCTCCCTGGGTTACTGAAAATTTGTGAACAGGCCACTGCCATTAACATAAAATTCATGGAATCACAGAATTTGAGTTGGAAGGGACCTCTAGAGCTCACCCAGTCCCACTCCCCTGCTAAAGCAGGATTGCCCAGAACATATCACTCAGGGCTGCATCCAGGTGGGGCTTGAAAACCTCCAGGGAAGGGGATTCCATGACCTCTCTGGGCAGCCTGTTCCAGAGCTCCATCACCCTTACCAGAAAGAAGTTTTTCCTCATATTTGAGTGGAACCTCCTGTGTTCCAGCTTGTGCCCGTTACCCCTCATCCTATCGCTGGAAATCACTGAAAAGAGTCTGGCTCCATCCTCCTTCAACCCACCCTTTAGGTACTTGGAAACATTGATAAGGTCTCTGCTCAGCCTTCTCGTCTCCAGGCTAAAGTGCCCCAGCTCTTTGAGCCTTTGCTAATTAGGGAGATGCTCCAATCCCTTAATTATCTTGCCCTAAAACTAATGTCACTTTATGACAAAATACAAAAGTATTTTGTCACTTTATTCTAGTGTTGCACTGTTTTAAGTAACAGCAAAGACTCGGGCGTCCGAAGAAGAAATGCTGCGCCAGCCTTTCCATAGCTCTGCAACTCAACTCCAGCCACAAAAAGTTTATCTTTAAATAGCTCAAGATTGCCAAAGCCAAAAAACCACTCTCAGCCCATGTTTGTTGATATGCAGCAACCTCAATCAACATTTGCTTTTGCCCTCAGTGAAAGGCAAACTGGCAGCGCTGCAAGGCCGGGTGGGCAGATCAATACTCATCCCGAATTTTCTGCGATTGTCCCCGTTTCAGCAGCTCGGGCCGGCTGTAAACCCGCACAAACACCATTTTTACACCCCTTTCCCGGTGTTTTTCCTTTCTGGCAGCTCCGATTTGAGAGCAGAACCACCGTTAGTCACGTCTGTCGCCA
>VXBJ01000662.1:439145-457888 GCA_013400055.1 Nycticryphes semicollaris
GCGGCGGCGGAGCGGGCGGCCCGGTTGGCGAGTGGCCTCTGAGAGGAGAGCTGCGGCGCTGACGGTCCCCAGGGCAGCCGTGGAGCCGGGCAGGTGGGCAGCGGGGAGGCTCCTCGGCCGTCCCCGCCGGGGGCTGCGGGCCCAGCGGTGGGCGCCCGCCCCTGGGGACGGCCCCTTGGAGCGGCGCCGGCGGTGCCCGGGGAGGCTCCGCAGCCGGTACCGGCGCTCAGCTCCTGGTGTTTTTATTTATAGCAGATCGGGTGAGCCCGCGGGGTCCCCAGCCCCGGAGGATGGCGTGTCCCGGCAGGGAGACGGCGTGAGCGGGCGCTCGGGAGGGCAGGTTCTGTCAGAGGTACGTACCAAGTTGGTGTTGCTGGAGCAGGCTTTTAATTCCGTATATATATATATTTTTTTTTTTTTAAAGTTCATCTTTTCTGTGTGCCGGTGCAGCCAAGGTGACCTTGAGCACAACTGGAGGACGCGTTTCCCTTTCACCGTTTAGGTGTTTCTGAGCCTTTCTTGCCTATTTATTGGGGGGTTTAGAGATTAATTTCCATGAGTACTAATAGAAGAGAAAAAAGAAAAAAAAAAGGCAAATTGAGCGTAGGAACCAGCAAAGAATGAAGGACGAGTTATGTACTTGGCTGCGTAAAGACAAGTGGATATAGGAGCTGAAACTCCAGTTTGTACTGGGAGCGCTGTGTGTGGAGGTGTCACAGGAGGGGTTTGTGCCTGCTGGGGAGGGAGGGTAAGAAAGACAAAATGTTGGATGAAAGTTTTAGGCCCTGTTCTTGCAGATTTAGCGTAGCGGGTGGGAACAGTCCCATTCCCGATGGCTCCGAGCTTGGCTGCAATGTAAGTTTCTTTGTGGTGGCAGATGGAAGAGGCGGGATTGCCACTTTGCAGTTCCTCCAGAGGAAAATGCTGGGATTCCTGTTCCCATAGCTCTCCATAACAAAGCAGTTTAATTTCTAGCCTTTTGCAGATACACCGCACAGCACTAAGTCGTTCTGCTTTGTGTAGCCTACTTCCTGTGCTTATTATGTGAACTATGAAACTTCTATTTTAAAATAACAGCGCAAATTTAGGCTTCTTTAGTGCTTTTTGATCACGCGAGCCCGTGGTGTCACTGATGTCGGCAGCGCATTCAGATTCAGGGATGTGCTTTTGTATAGAAGCATTCCCTCCTCAGAGGTGGTTGCAAACTGGTTTGACTACGGCTGGATCAGGCACAGAAAGCATATTGTGAGATAGGATTGGGAGAGAGCGTTAATGAAAATTTGGTGTAGATAATAGGTGTCCTTGAGAAGCAAGTGATGAAAGAGTGAGGTCACGTAGTGCAAGAGATTTGTCAACTTTTGAAAGTGGCTGAAATGTGTCTCCGTGTGGCTGCTGAATGGTGGTAGAGCATGTGGTGAAGAACACTGGAAAAGCATAAAGGGACTGTACAGGCCTGTAGTGTGAAGAAGAACAAGGTTTATGGAAATTGGATGCACCGGGTGTTTTTTTTAATCATATTAAAATCATGCTGATTTCTGACTGCAGTGAAACTTCTTCATAACCTGACTTTTACTGAAGGGCACAAAAATACCAATTTATTGCTAGATACCCATCACTGGAATTATGCATATGTATAAGTGTTTCTGTGTGTCTATGTATACATCTGTATATGTATGTTATTATTTTCAGCTTCTGATCTTCAGTGCAACTGGTGTGTCATGGATGAAACTGCTTTATCCCTTGGAACAATAGATGTTTCCTATTTGTCCGCCTCAGCAGAGTGTAGTATAAGTAGATGTAAGCATTCCAGTGAAGAATGGGTAAGTAAACATTGTGAATGTTATTGACCATATTTATTTTATTCTTTCCTCGAGTCATGGATGGACTTTTTTTTATTATTAAGAAGAATGATGATAAGGCATCACCTCTCTCGTGCATGATTTGGTTTTAATTTAACTTGAAATGTAAGGAGGAGCCAACAGTTTAGTGCTGTGCCAAAGGCTAATGTTGCTAGAGAAGAAAAACACTGTCAAACCCTATTGATAGCCTTACAGTCTTCTGGTGTGGTGTTACTGGTCGTTTTACACAGCAGTAAATGTGCAGAATCCCATTCTGGAGCAGAATGAGATCAAGCAGAAGACAAATAGAAAGCTCTTAGCTGTTCTCAGGGATGTAGTTTGAAATGCACAAAAGGAGCATGAAGCTAGGGATGCATGGTCCTGTAGCCATTGTAGCTGGAGCTTTTTATGCAATACAGAAGGCAGAGAAAATTGGGTGGATATAAATAAGGAACCTATTAAAAGCTTGTCCTCAGTTGGGTGAGTCTTGGGATTTGGAAGACAGAAAGGGGGCAGTGAGGGCTGGGTGGAGCAAAAAGAGCCACATAGGGACCAGGCTGGTACTGGTTTTTTTAGGAGCATAGATCAGGAGGAATTAGAGACTGCTGTGAGGAGGAGGAGTTTGAACCTGATACAGAAGAAGAGTTGGAGACATGGTCAGAGTTGAGGGAAAGAACAGATGTCCTGTCAGCTGGTTCTTTCATATAGCGAGATGTAAGTTACAGTGACAGCAAGTTGTGGTAACCAAGTGAGAGGGGAGATGAAGGCAGGCGAGGCAAAAGAGAGAGGAAGGAGGTTTGTAAGAAAGCGATGGTGAACTCGGTCGGGCCTTGGAGGCAAGCAGGAAGACACTGTCCTTCCAAAGTTGGTTAATTTTGGAGTTAGCAGTATAGAAGGTGATAGGGAAAGGATTGGGCCAGGCTTAGTATCTTGAGGCTGGTTTATTTCACATGGAAGACTTAGCCTTGAAAAAATTGCCAATTCATACTGCTTGCCAAGTGTGATATATGCCCATTTTAGTTTTAAGGCTTCTTCAGCATTTCTTTTGACTTTCTCATTGTTCCTTTACTGGGCTGGCATGCTAGCTGAGTATGTCATGATTGATATTTGTGTTTTCCAGCCTTTTGCAGGTTTAAAGTATTGGGTCTACTCTGCTTCTCTTCCACTTGCATATTCTATTTTAAACAACATTCTGGTTTGGTTTTGGTGTGTTTCTGTAACTTCCCTTTCACTAGAAACATAGAATATATAGTACAGAAAATGGCAATCCAGTGCTCATTCTTCAGTAAACTTTAATGGGCCATTCAATATCTTTGTAAAGTATATTTACAGTATGTCCTGATGTAGAAAATGTTCTGGGAAAGTAGTTACTTTGAATTTTTTCATCTCATAATCTTCAAAAAGACAGCATAGCATGGGAGAAAGCACAGTGGTTGGTTTTTCATATGAAACTGCTGAATAAGAGCCTACAGAGTCAATGGAGTTAATATTTTGCATACCTTCAGTTTTCTTGCAATTTTACAGGGGGGTGTCCAGTTAAAGCTTAAAATACATTCCTCTTATTATAAGCACCCTTATGTTTTTGAGAGTGTCATTTACGGTTAATTTCTTCCACTTTTCTCAGCTGTCAGTTTCCTTGCTGTTTCTTACTAGAGTCATTTATTTACAAATCTTGTGTGTCAGCAAATGCTGCAGTGCAAGATACACAAGCACAGCCCTGTGATTTTGCTTTTGTTTTTTAAAATCGCACCATCTGGAGATAATATAACTTATTTTATAAAAAATCCTGGGAAAATTTGTGTTAATTTTATGTACTTTTTGGGGTGTAAATTTTTTTTTTATATCTGGCAACTCCTCTTACTCAAAGATTTCACTTACCCAGTAAAATGTATATTTCTGGATATTTATGCAGTTGTCTTTTGTTCTGCAGGGAGAGTGTAACTCTAGGCCCACTCTCTTCCGATCCGCCACTTTAAAATGGAAAGAGACTCTGTTGAGCAGAAAAAGGCCGTTTGTGGGACGATGTTGCTACGTGTGCACTCCCCAGAGCCGGGTAAGAAGATTACAGGCTGGATTATGTTTGACAACAACACATAGTTGCAGTGTAGTGAAGTTTCAGTAGTTTTCTTACTTTCAGAATTAAGGTCATGTTGTTCTTATTTCATGAAGGAACATAGTTTTTCACCTTTGTTTGTGGGTATATTTTCTTTTATAACGGAATTGATGGATGACACAGACCTATTGTGATGTTCTGTCTCCTGCTTTTCAGTGCAGACTTATTCCTTGCACAAAAGTCTCCAGCGCTAGGAAATTGTATGGAAAAAAGTTATCTGCTCTGCTAGGTTAGTAGCGGGTATTTGATGCATGTGAAAGTATTGGGGCTTGCTTTTAGGACACCAAATTCTCTATCCACAGAATAAGTACAGGTTTGAAAGTAAGCAATATGCTTCCCTTCAGACTTGAAGAGATCAGTCCTGTGCTTGAGGAGACGGGTCAGTTTTCTACCCCTGCCTGATTCCTGGCTTCTCAGCTCAGCCTGGAAACAGGAGGTACCAGTTAGGATAAGGGGGAATGGTTGTCTTCTGGGAAGAGTGTCGAGGTGGTGGCTGTAGAGGGATTGCACAAGCTGATTTAAAATGTCAACTTTATTGACCTGCATTGGGCAGGCTTTCCGTAAGCTGAAGATGCAAAATACTGATAAACGCCACAATATAGTTTGCAACCAGTTCATTGTGAAATTTGACTGAGTTCATGGATACACCTGCACTGAGCTCCAGGATTGGCTGGACTAGAAGGGAAATTTGTTTGTTTCTTTGACTAAGGAAAAGTTGTTATCTCTGCCAGAATAGAAGAAGGTAGCAATGACATACAAATGTGGGGTAGAAATCCAAATGTGCTGTGAAGGCTCTGTATGATATAGGCAACGAGACAAGCTGTTAGATGAACTGAAACTGCTAACAGACAAGTGTTTCCACTTCTTAAAAGGTGTGTAGGAGTCCTCAACTTAGGCCTTTATACGTTTAGTATAAATGCATAAAGTATGTGTTTGTATAATAATGTATAATGTATACATTTAGTATGAATGTATAAATTAGGCTGTTCCTCTCAAGTTGGGGACTACACTTGAGGAAGTAAAATCTTGTTCTGTATTTTCTCTACTTGATAAGGAACTAATTATCTGTCCAGAGATCCCACTTAGGAAAGGGGCATGACCTGATTAAACCCTTTATTGCCTTCTGCCACAAGAAGAAAATACTCCTTGCAGCAAATGATAATAAACCAGATCCATCCATTGGACTCTATCTATTTCACTTTTGTTGAGCTGCCTGTTTTGTTAATTCTCTTAAGGAAAAGAGATGGATGAGGAAGACAGGATTCCTTAAGTGTGGTGGTCAAACTAACACCTTGCTGGTGCAGGGAGCGGGAAGTCTTGCTTCTCCCTTTTCTGTTCCTTCCTGCTGTCCTGCGGGCTGCTCAAGTTCACTAACCACACAGAAAATTACCTGCTTTATTTATTTATTTAGCCTGGCTGTCTTAGTTTTCTACCTTGCCTGAATGAAGCTGGCTCGTTAAGGGGTGTGGTGAACGCTGGAGGTGGTGTCGGTCAGGAGGTGGGGGATAGTGTTTAACTGGGAAAGGGTAGGATATGGTGGTGGGAGCTGGGCTTCTCTCTTGCGGTGGCAGGGAGACTCTGTATCAGCTCACTTGGTCTGGCAGAGCCACATCTTGACATAGGATCGGGGAAAAGTTAAGTAAGGGAAAGCTGAAGTGACATCACAGCTGGAGGTTGAATTTCACAGTGAAGTTATAACCTAACAGAGGACTGGAGTGGACTTGGGTGTTCAGTGGTACTTTGTTGCTGATTTTTTAAGAGACCAAGAACAAGTCGTTTCACTTCTCTTTGCCAGAACATTTCATCTAACTTTAAGATCCACAAAAAATCACCAGTGGTAATTCGAGGTAAATTAATATTACCTTGAAGTTTCCTCTTAAGAGCCTAGAGCAACAATTTGTTGATTGTACGTGCTATTCAGGTACCCTTTAACATGGGGCAGAAAACACTGTGCTCCCACTGTAGCACATAATTTCTACGTGATTTTCAAATGGCAGAGGACACTCATATATTTTCATTTGTGGCAAATGGTGTGTCCTAAACAAAATACAAACAAAGGAGACTCTTATCGGATGCCCATTGCAAAATTGGTAGTGAGGCTACTCTGCAGCTATGCTGTTGCTGATAACCATCTTTCTCCTTCACTGGCCTGTTTTTGCCTCCCTTGTCGTACACAGTCCCAGTGGTTTTAGCTGTATTTCACTGTTGGCATTAGACCAGTTTTATAATTAAATGTTATTTGGGCAGAAAGAACTAGCCTCTTGGTCAAGGTACTTGCTTGGAATCTGAAAGATTAAAGTTTCAATCTTCCTGCCAGGGAATATTTGTTTATCCAAAGTGGAGCTGCTCCCAGACTCATCCCAGAATGGTTAGTAGCCTGGCATGCAGAGTCTGTACGAGGCTGGAGGGAGTTTGTTGGTCAGGTTGAGTAGGGATGGGTAGATTTGCCACCAAACCGTGGATGGATGTCCTGACCCTCGGGCTGCCATTACGTGATGCCTGATCTGCTGGATGTCACAGACTGAGCGTCAAGGGGCTGAATGTGGCTTAACAAAGTTCTGTCTCAAAGATGAGTTCTGTATTACGACAAGTCCTGGTTTATATTCCATCAGAATATGATAAAATTTTCTGGCTTGAAGAATATGAGCCATGTAACCATTTCTGTATGCAGTAAAGCCTAGAAAATATTTTCAAAGTATTGGAGTTGGGAATAGTGACTTTCAGAATTCCATTTGAATTTCAGAATAGCGTGTACTTTATAAGCAACTTCATCACTTGTCTGCTTTGGCTTTTATTCATAATAGAGATGAAACCCACTGCATTATCCTAAATGTTACAATGAATGCAAAGACACAACTGTTCTTATGTAATGAAATAATCCACCAGTCTTTTTTTTTTCCTTGGTTTTACAGGATAACTTCTTCAATGCTAGTATTCCTTCTTTGGGTCTACGTAATGTCATATATATCAATGAAACACATACGAGGTAACGTAGCAAGTCTTTCTTTTGCTTTTAAAATGCAATATGTTCTAATCTTACGGCAGGGAAAGCTTTAGGATAGTCCGGACTGAGTGAACAGATCCCGCTGTCCTAAAATACAGGGGGCTCTGTGATTCTACACGCAGAAATTGATGCTGACTTCAGGAAGTAGTGTACTTGTTCAATCCGGCTGCGTGTATCTGGGAGCTGGGCAAAGTCCTTTGGGGTTATAGGCAAGGAGAGTAAGGGTCAAAGTTGTTTCACGAAAAACAGAGCATGTTTAATTCCTTTCTCCTTTAGTGCAAATGGCAGCATCTGTAGCATAATGCTGAGAGGAGCTCTTTTTATTCCCCTGCTTAGGAATTACTTTAGGCTGCATTTTAATTTACTGAGCCGATCTGCCTCACAATTTGGACTATTATCACTAATGACTATTAAATCTGAACATATCTTGCTCAACTGTCTCTCCTCTGCCTCAGTGACAGAGTGCAGCTCCTGAAGGATGGTATATACCACCTAAAAATGTTGATGTATTTTTGCGCTATTGGAAATGCATCTTGTGTTCTGGGATGAAGATGCTGGAAGTACACAGAAATCTTTATTCTGATCTTCGGAAAGTTTATAATGCTTGCTAAGGTCTTTACAGTAATCATTAGCATAAGCAGATCCTGCAGTGTTTGTCACAGAGTCAGAGCAAACAAAGAGAGGCCAGCAGCTTGCAAGAAATGAGCCAAAGTGTCTGAGTGGAAGAAAGGCAGCATTGTGCTGTGCTTGAGAGGGAGGAAGCTAATGTTAGAGACTGTTCTTTCTTCAATTTGAATTAGTTATGGTTTTTTAAGAGTTGAGGTTGTAGTTTAGAATACTGGAAAAAATAATAGAAATGGGGTTTGATTTTAACTTAAAAAAAATTAGTTTCAAAATTCTAATGGTGGAATGGTTTGAATGGTCAGAGTTACTTAAATTAGAAATATAAAGGCAACAAAATATGGGTTAATGAATTATTCTGAAATAAATGCCTTGGGCTAGGAATGTCATTATAGTCTGAAAATCGACAATTTTAATGAGGTGCTGAGGTCCCATAGGCTTATATAGTCACAGTTTCTTGGCCCTAGAAAGCAAGAGGGATTCTCTTGAGCTGTTAGCATAGCGTACCTGTACTGAGGCATCAGCACAGCCTTCTGTTGAGGTGTGAATGTGTCAGTTTTATAATATATATTGACTGGGTCTATTCTGTGTGGTTTTTGTCTTTTGTCATTGGTACATGATTAGAGATCAGATTTTTTTCTAATTATATTAGGTCACATCGAAGCTGTAAAATGAATGTAGAAACCTTTATAGCTTGACAGATCCCTGCAATAACTAGGCTGTTGTGATGATGTGTTCATAGTTACCAAAATTGTTGTCAGAAAGAAGTGTATTTCCTTAAGTTTGCTTTTTAGAAAAAATCAGTAAAGCTCTCAAACTCCGATAGGAAGGGGAAAATGGAAAAGCAATTTTAAACAGAGTCACCAGTCTACTTCCCTGAGAGCACAAATGGCAAAATTCTTAGTCCTTCAAGACGGTCTGAATATTTGTTATCACCGCTCCGTGTCAGGCTGTGCTGGCGGTTGTGCTTGTGCACCCCTCTTAATTACAGTGCCGGTGCCCGGGGTGCTCAGGTGGTTTGGCCTTTCACAAGTCTAAAAGTTCCGTCTCGCCTTTCCTAACGGGTTTCAACACGTGTATAAATGTACTGAAATGTGGTAGGGGGGTTTAGCAGCCAACATCGGTGACAACCAGGAGCGAGAGCCTGGCGGCGCTCCAGCGTGGAAGCCAACGTGGGTCTTGTCACCCACGGTTTGGTTTGGGACGTTCTCTGGAGCATCAGCGATACGTTGGGCCAGCTGTCCTCAGGGCAGGGATTTTGCACAATACTGAGTGCTCCGGTCTTAGGAATGGCCAGAATTTAATCTCTTCTTCCAGCTGTTAATTCCACCCCATCAGGTCAGCTCTGCTGTCTGGGGCTCCCAACTGTGTTTAATTTGTGGGGTGACCCACGTGAGTGGTGGCTTGTCCATTCCTGGCCTGATGGGCGAGGGTGGCGAGGAAGGAAAATAGTAATGAATATTCACTGCTGGGGGATGGATTTTATCCCTTCCTATTTCACATGCAACTTCTGGGAGGTTAGGAAAACTGTTCAAAATTACGTTTTCACAGAGGATTGCCGCTTATAACATCCAGAGGGTAGAGGAGATGGTTAATTTAAAAGAGAGAGACTGGTAACGTGGGCTAAGTTGCCTTTCCTAAATGCTTGAATGTGTAGAGAGATTTACTGATGTTGAAGTGGTTCTAATTCTGTTAAAGCTTTGCAAGAAGTAAGTAGGAGGCACATGAGACTGGGAGTTTAAAAACACCGGAAAGGAAGAAAAGATTTGCAAAAACGTGTTTTTTAGCATTGGTGGCTAATGCAAATATATTTTCAAATGTGCCTGTGAGAGTTTGCCCTGAGCACACAATGTGAGCAGCTTTCCCAAGAGGGCTCAGGGTTTTACTGAAGAGGTTGATAAACCTCTCAGCTGGGCATTTTTATTCCTCGGTGGAAAGTCAGTGAGTTGGAAATGGGTACTACACCTTCTTTCCTCAGCACTGAGCTGGGGACTCGGTTCCAGTGGACAGACAAAACGTATGTGCTGGTTTGTAGCTGCTTTCCTGTGATACTTTGAGATGTTTTAAGGCCAGTATCGCTCTGATTCAAAGTAGTGGAGACTTTAGTTGTTCCATGTTGTTCCATGTGCTACATGTCAGTTATTTCATCCATAACATTAACATATTGAACAATTTATTTACTAGAAGATACAGAAGCATTTAGACAACCCTTCATAAAACTTTACTTACATTTTCTACTTAAAAGTATTTTTAGGTATTTTTAAAATGCATTTTTTTTTGGCAGTGAAATATTTTGAGGGTCAC
This sequence comes from Nycticryphes semicollaris, assembly GCA_013400055.1. Lineage (NCBI taxonomy): Eukaryota > Metazoa > Chordata > Aves > Charadriiformes > Rostratulidae > Nycticryphes > Nycticryphes semicollaris. The sequence continues at coordinate 449,026 of VXBJ01000662.1, forward strand.
GCTGAAATACTCTGTATTTTTGTAGGTACAGAGGGTGGCTTGCAAGACGCCTTTGTTACGTCCTTTTTGTGCAAGAGAGGGACGTTCATAAGGGTATGTTTGCCAAGAATCTGACAGAAAATGTGCTGAATAACAGCAGGTAAGATTATGCAAAATAAACTACTTTTTTCACATGACTGATACATTACATTGTAATTATTATAATACAGTTTAAGAATTTGGAAATGACAGGTTTGGAAAATCAGACTGTTTAAAATATTAGGAGTTGCAGTATCTTCAGTACAGCCCTTCAGTAACTTGCAGTATCTGAAGAATAAGAGAGGATCGATCAAGAATTCGAAATCTCTAAATGAATTATGCATAGTGGGTGGACAGCAAACAGTACACAGAAAAGTAAATTGCTACATTCTTCAAATGTTTATCTAATTCATGTAAATCATTATCGCCAAAGTCATACTGCAGTCATCAGAAATTGTCAGTGTTCCAGAAATATAAGGAAAGCAGCATTTCAGAGTACCCTGAGTGTACACCAAGAGTGTGAGACACAACTGTAAAAAGGCTGTAGAGTGAAATGTCCACCCTTTACTTTGGAGCTTGTTTTCCGTTTCATATACTGCATTTTAAATGGCACGTTGAGCCCCTGATTAGCTATTAAGGTATCAGTTTTCCCTGGATACCAAGAAATTCAACCCACTGCCCACTCTTGAGTTTACTTTTGTCCGAGGGCACACGCTGCCTACATTAACATTCCTAATTCTCCTGAATTTTTAATCTTCAAGTCCCATTTGAAGCTGATAGTGTTGCTTTTGGAAAACAAAGCAGGCTCTTGTACAACTGTTGTGGAGTGTGAAACCACTTAATCTCTCTTAGTTATGTTTTAAACGGGGAAAACAGCCCTTATAAAATTTAGTTACACTTTGTAAAGGTGTTTCCCTTTTCAAGGGAAAAGAGATACTGTAGATGTGCAGAATAGCAACTGCATAAATCTGTCTAATTAGGTAAGTGAAATTGCTATGTCAGGAAAAGGAAAATACTAACAAAAAGGAGATTTCAGCTGTTCCTTTTGTATTTTTAACCTTATTAACCATTTCTGAAAACTGGCCATCATTTAATATCAGTACCTGTGAACTGCCTAGACGCTGTTTATATGGTCAATTTTGAGAACATTCATCCATCATCCAGCTTTTTTATCAGAGGTTAGAAAACCACAGAATTAAATTTAATGCATTTGGAGTACAGAATAGTTCAACATGCCGGTTCTTTTATGCCTGCAAATTACTCCTCTGGTAATACAGCGCTCATTCCCAGCATTTCTTTTCTATGTCTTGAACTCTTCTGGTGTGGGACTGTTTAATAAGTTTTCACTTTTTAATGGTAGAGTCCAGAAGGCCATTGTAGATGAAGCTTCTGAACCGAGTGCTCCGGGTAGTTTTGCTCAGACTGATCCTAAAGCTCTCAACAAAGTGAAGAAAAAAGCTAGGAAAATCCTCCAAGAAATGGTAGCAAATGTGTCACCTGCTTTAATCAGGTAAGAAAAATGGCTCATCAGTATTGTCAATGGGTAGAAGAATGGCCAAGGTCTCCACGTGTTGTACCAGCAGACCTAGTAACACATTGTTCCTAACTAATGAATTATTCTAAAAGATAAGATGTTATTCATAAAATATCCAGTTCTAATGTTATGGTGGTTATTTCTAATTAAATGGTAATTATTCTTCATTTTCAGATCCAGCAGAAACCCTCTGCCTTTCCAAGGGATAAATCTTACAATAACATTAAATACAGACATGTGTTTTCTCCTGAAAATTGTCTCCTAATGCTTAGACCTATATTAGTGTCCTTTATTGCTTCAGGGTGATACAGGCAAGAGCAATTAGCTGTGGCATCTTAGACTGTGAAAGATCTTTTTTCCAGTAGTCCACAATGTCATAACCTGTAGTTATAAATGTCTCAGGAGAGTCCCTTAGATAAAATGTTCTGCTGTGGTATCTGCCTTTACTACTGTCGTGGTTTAACCCCAGCCAGCAACTAGGACCATGCAGCTTTCACTCACTTCCCCCAGGGCCAGATGGGGAAGCAAATCAGAAAAGTAAAAGTGAGAAACAACTTGTGGGTTGAGATAAAGATGGTTTAAGAGGTTTAATAGCAGAAGCCGTGCACTCAAGCAAAGCAAAATGAATAATTAATTCACTGCTTCCCATGGGCAGGCAGGTGTTCGGCCATCCCCAGGAAACCAGGGTTTCATCATGCATAATGGTTTCTTAGGAAGAAAAATGCCATAGCGTCGAGCATCCCCTCTCTTCCTCCTTCTTTCTTCTTCCCCCAGCTTTATATGCTGAGCGAGACGCCACATGGCATGGAATATCCCTTTGGTCAGTTAGGATCAGCTGCCCCCTGCCAACTTTTTGTGTACTCCCAGCCTGCTTGCTGGCAGGGTGGTGTGAGGAGCAGAAAAAGCTTTGAGAGCTTAGTAAGGACCAAAACCATTAGTGTGTTATCACCAGTATTCCCATCCCAAACCTAAAGCATAGCGCTGTACCAGCTGCTAGTGAGAAAGTCAGCTCCATCCTAGCCAAAACCACAACTGCTGAGCATGGATTTGTCTCTGTCATGTTCCTAATCACCTTTGACTTTAGTGATGCAAAACCTAAACCTGTATTTTTTTGTAATTCTGTTAAGTTCTCCCACAAGACCAGATCCATGCTGTCACCTAACATGTCACCTAACTAGCTTAGTTATTGTAATTGATGGTAGGACCTCCATTAAATTGCTCCATATGTAATGTGGTCTCTGCCCTTCGAACAGCCTTCTCTGGGATTGATACTAACAAGTTTTGTATCGTAATTGCAGAAAGCTGAAATGTAGTTACTAACCATGGCTTAGCTGGTGGGCAAAAACTTGTTAAGCAATTGGATTTTCTAAAAATTTTGTTTGAATATAAAGTAATTGGATTTTATGGCTTTGCCTTTAGTCGTATAGAAGCAGTATAAAACCGGAAGAAACAAGTGAAGCTTTTTGATTTGTGTTTGCTCTTTATTCAGGTTGACTGGCTGGGTGTTACTGAAGTTGTTTAACAGCTTTTTCTGGAATATTCAGATTCACAGAGGTCAAATCGAAATGGTCAAAGCAGCAACGGAGGTAAGGGAAGGTGGGAAAGAATCTAATAAGGCAGATTTCTAATGTAGTTTCTAAATGAATGTTTACAGCACTTTATCTTTTTAGGAGAGTTCTGCTAAGCCTGTATGATACCAGATTATAGATAGAAGTGAAATGGTGTTTTTAATTAAATGTAATGATACTTGAGCTATCTAACCTAAAATACTATGTGAACTCTGGTTTTGAATTTTGCCTATCAAGCTGAATGATTATCTCAGATAATCTGCCTGCAGCATTATTTCTCTTTTTGTGCTGAGGCAGCCAGTAATAAATTAGTGAATTAGTCCATTTAGGATTTTTCACTCTTGACTTAACTTGGAATTAAAAAGATCTGTAAGAAATACACTTTTGCTATTTCTTAATAGCAATCTGTTCCCAGTCCTTTGATATTTATTGACAATTACCAAAATAACTCCTGTTTTCTTTACACTCAGAGGAATTGATTCTTTTTTGCATGGTTTACCTTGGAAAGTTGGATTAGGTAAATAAATAAACAAAAAAAGGTCCCTAATGTTTTGTGTTGATTGCAGTGTTTGGGAACACCACTGTTTATAGTTCCTTGCTGATACCTAATAGAAAGAAGTAGCAGTACTTTGGTGACCCTTGTTTAGCCCCATCCCTATGATTGTTTGATTGTTGTCTCAATATTGTGGGTCTGAAGAAACTGAGAGTATTAATCGTTGTTAACGTAATGCATACAACTATAAAAGCAGTCCATGCACATGAAGATGAGCCGACTAAAATGTTCTCATTGTCACAGCTGAGTGAAAATCAGAAGTAAAGAAACTGAATGATGGTAACCAGAAGATACCATCAGTTCTGATAGTATGATACTAGCAATCTCGATGGATTTTACACAAGGAGTAATCTTCTCTCTTTTTTCTTTCTCTCTCCACTATAGATGAATTTGCCTCTTATCTTCTTGCCTGTTCACAAATCCCACATTGACTACCTGCTCCTTACATTTATTCTTTTCTGCCACAACATCAAAGCACCCTACATTGCTGCAGGGAACAATCTCAACATCCCCATCTTCAGGTAATAACCTCTTCTTATTTGAAAAAGACTGAGGTGGGGGATCTTCAGATGACCCCAATAGATCTTATGTCCAAGTGTAGGATAATCTGAGTATTACTAGGTCATCATCTAGAAATTCTTTGGTTCCTATTACAAGCTCAGAGAGAGAGCATAGCAAAATCCTTCTGAGAACCTCTGACATAATCTAAGTAGGGTAAGGAAGGATATTCCTTTCTTTAGGAGCCTTGAAGTGGGTAGGTGATTAAGGAAAGATGAGTACGTGAGGAAGTGTTGTGAATGGACTACTCTTCATGAGCTGGCTAATGGGCAGTGACAGTGCTGAGTGAATCGTATTTTGGGGGAAAGTACTCCAGTTTAGTCTGTTTAAATTATGTTCCTGGTGGCTGAAGAACTTAAGGTCTTTTAGGTAGTATTTAGTGAGACAGAATTTGGGGATAACTGATTTCTGAAAAGCCACTGGATATTGTGGGAATGTGTGAGAAAAGAAGGAGGATACCTTGACTTAGAAGTTGTTTTGCACTGGTAGGTGCTGGTCTGTGATGATCCCAGTAAGAAAGGCATTTGGACTCTATAAAGTATCAAAATGCTATTTATTAGGGCTAGCAGTATAAAGAGAGAGAGACCAGCATAAGTAATCAAACATCCCTTTGGACACTGGGAACACTGAGTTGTGCAGTGTCCAGCCGGCCTCCAATCCATGCGTGTCATGCCATGTGGACTCTGTCTGCAGGAAGGGTTACCCCAATTTGGTCATTTGACCCTGTATAGGGTTTTCTTACAAGAAAACAACCCTATTCATTGTTTCTTCTGTCAAGCAGAAAGGATGTTCTCGTGAGAACTTCTTGCTACAGATAAAGGCAAGGCCACACAAGTGGCGTAATTGCTGGTGCCAAGTGGGAGCTGCCTGCAGGCTGCTCTGTTGAAATCAGGTGGCTGAGCTGATCCTGCAGCCAGGGCGTATGTGCAACACAGGCACGGAGGCCATTCTGTATGTGCAGTGCAGATTTGGGCTGGCTCAGGCTAAATTAATGGGGTCACCAGGAGTGATTAGGGGCACTGCAGAGGGTAAGTGGTCTTTCAAGGGAATGAAATGGAGCAAGAGATTGTCCACAAGCCTGTTTCTTGAGGAACGGCTGAGGAAGCTGGGATTGTTTAGTCTGGAGAAGAGGAGGCTCAGGGAAGACCTCATCACACTCTACAGCTTCCTGAAGGGAGGTTGTGAAGAGGAGGGGGCTGGCCTCTTCTCCCAGATAACTAACGATGGGACTCAAGGGAATGGCCACAAGTTGCACCAGGGGAGATTTAGATTAGATATCAGGAAAACCTTTTACTCCCGAAGAGTGGTGAGGCACTGGAATGGGCTGCCCAGGGAGGTGGTGGAGTCACTGTCCTTGGCAGTGTCAAGAAGCATCTGGACAAGGTGCTACAAGACATGACTTAGTAGCTCAGTGGGTAGTGTTGGTGATAGGAGGACGGTTGGACTAGATGATCTTACACGTCCTTTCCAACCTTGTGATTCTATGATTCTTAAGTAAAGAGAGTAGTATTTATGCGGTCCCATCCCACGTGCAAATAGGGTAATACATTTTAGTCTTTGGGAACGCCAGTAGTTTCTGTTCCTGTTGTGCTAGGAATTTTGTGCTGGATGCGCAGTACTAAACTAAAACCAATGAGTATAATTCTTCTTTATTATGTAGCACGTTGATCCGCAAGCTAGGAGGATTTTTCATTCGAAGAAAGTTAGATCAGAGTCCTGATGGTCGTAAGGACTTCCTCTACAGAGCTTTGCTCTATGTGGTACGTATTTCTTGTCTTTGTTTCTGTAGGTAACATTTCAGTCGGGTGACAAGCGAGAAAGTGAGTTCCATCAGTCTCAGGCTACTTTTTTACTGCTTTGAATTTGTCTTGGGTTTCATGCTATTAAAAAGGATATATTTTTGTATGAAGTCTTTGACGCATGGAATGAAAGAGAAATGAATACCCAGCATCTTTGAGGATGAGCAGATTTTCACCTTGCATAACTCTAGTATTTAATACTTGGTGAAATAACGTTAAACTTCAGCCTTGTTTCTGTTACACTGAGGCATATCTACGCTGACTCTGTTAACTTAATGGAAGTCTCTGTTTATGAAGGGTTGATGGAATCCTTTGCACCATTCAGTATAGTAGCTGTGTAGCTGTATTTGCATCTTGGAAGATGGGATGTACTGAGGAACCAGAAGGAGGGCCGTATGCAAATCGGCTCAATTGCTTGAGGTGCTGTTCTTGAACAAATGGCATTATACTGCCTGCATATTCCTGCAAATTCAGTTGCAGTTTGGTCTAGGTTTGCATCAAGCATTAATTACTGGTTTTGTTTGTTGTTTCCACAGTATTCAGGCCAATTCATGATCTTAAATGTTTTTAAAAGGGAATGGTTGCTGACAAATGTGAACTTGCCAGTATAAATAGATACTTTTTTTTCCCCTCTTTTCCAATCTTTTTGTATTCAGCACATAGAAGAGTTGTTGAGACAACAGCAGTTTTTAGAGATATTCTTGGAAGGCACACGGTCTCGAAGTGGAAAGACATCTGGAGCTAGAGCAGGTCTTTTATCTGTGGTGGTAGATGCTCTTTTCTCAAATGCGACTCCCGACGTCCTAATTATACCTGTGGGAATCTCCTATGATCGCATAATTGAAGGTCACTATAACAGTGAACAGCTGGTAAGAGCAATTGAACAACTTGTTTTGCCTAAGGGATTTTCTGTTTATGTGCAAGAAAATGTGTTACATAGTTAAATGATATGCTGGTAGTCCTCTGTCGCGTGTGTTTGGTGTCAGCGCTGAAGAGCACGGAGCCATGAATCACAAAACCTCTCTGACAGGGAGTGCTGAGGTAGGGGTGACATACTTCTAAATGCAAATTCATGACATAACAAATAATATGTTCAAGTGTGGGTATCTATAGAAAACAATAGTTCTCTAGATTTACTTGAAGTCATAAGGTGTGTCAACAGATGCGGCCTTGTTTTGTTTGCTGCTGCGTGCAGTTTAATTTTAAATATAACCTTTTAATTGCAAATTGGAAGAAACCCAAGACAACCATCCATGTTTTCCAGGGCAAGCCTAAGAAGAATGAAAGCCTTTGGAGTATAGCTAGAGGAGTCTTCAGAATGCTGCGGAAGAATTATGGGTGTGTCAGAGTAGATTTTGCACAACCATTTTCCTTAAAAGTAAGTTGGATATTTTGAAGCTTTGACATTTTGATGTTTCAATAGTGGGAACATTTATTTTGATGTTGTGATCACTAGTATTATCTGCTGAGGTCTGTTCCAGTGGAGTTCCCCTGTTTTGCTTAAGACATGAGTTTTCGGACATGTTTGAGTTAAGCTGAAATAGTCTGAAATAGTTGATAGAGTGGGTTGTGTTAAGTTTGAAATGGTGTAAGTATTCACACTGGAGTTCTTTGTTTTGTTTTAACAATCAGTCTTCACACTGATCCTTGTTTAAGTTGTAGAGACATTTGGAGTTGAAGGAAACAGAATACTTTTCTCCAGTACTCAACTGTGCGGACTAATTGATTTACAGTGTTGTTGAGGAAAGACATTTATCTCACTGGAATTTTAAAACAGCTAAGGAAATTAGTAGCTATAAAAGTATAACGGATCATGTATCATAAAAATCTGCACATTCTTGGAATGTCATAGTTTATTATTAGTTTAAAATTATTACATATAGTAGGTCACTGAATACTGTTGTGTAGTTTCTCAGGGAATAGGACGGTGCAGTAGTACCTGCCTTCACTTTGTAAATCTTCTCTGATCTCTTTGCAGAATGCACTAGTATTATCTGTAATTTATCGCCGTTTCACTAATGCATTCTGCTACAATATACCTTATTTATAGTGTGACTTTAATAAGATTAGCTACTGTAACAACAGCCTACTAGAATATTATTCAAATTAATTAGGTGCTCTTCTTTCTGCCCTACTTCTCAGAAAAGCAGTAGGTCGGAGAGCTTTGGAGGGTTCAATTACCGCAGCATGAAATTATTGTGACCGTCTGCACTGCATTATAATTAGCGTAGTGGGGAAAGATATTAATTCACTTCCAAAGGAGAAGGCTTGGGTCACTTCCAGGCTATTCTTGGTAGGGAGTTAACACTTGTTCTTGGATCAGTATAAGGAAAAGAAGGTTATCTGCCCTCTTAATCTAGTGAAATGCTAATCACTATGCCTTCCTAGCAACCTCTGTCAAGTCTCATTTGCACAAGGATTCATTTTTGTATTCCAGAGAGGTAATAAATGACATAAATTGTTTACATATGCATTAACCAAGATTTGCACAAGTGTAACTGTATTTTTAAATTGATGTCGTTATGTCACTGCAGGTTTTTCTAAAGGAGAGGAGATTTGGGGGTTAATTTTGGGCTTCTGCAGTTCTGTGGCCCAGGCTTAGAAGCAGAAGAGAGCGAGCTGCCTGTGAAAGTCTTTTAAGCAGCTTTCCTGGGAGGGAACTGTTTTCCTGACCAGCCGGTTAAGTGGCTCTTTAGTTTCCCACACCAGTCTTCAGAGAAACTGAAAGAACACAGTGTCCTGAAAACAGAGAAATGTAAATGGTAACCTGTCAGGAGAGGTGTTTGGATTTTGAGAGGTTTGGGATTCAAGAATACCAAGCATGCCCTACCCT
>VXBJ01000662.1:457969-523599 GCA_013400055.1 Nycticryphes semicollaris
TATATATGAGATATAAATATATATAATAGTATCAGTTAAATGCAAGAGTAAGGTGGAAAAAGTACCGAAAATAACAAGTTTTCTCTTAACAGGAATATGTAAACAGCCAAAGCCAAAAACCTGTGCCTGCTCCTCTTTCTTTGGAACAAGCTTTGTTACCAGCTATACTTCCATCAAGGTAGAGAATTTTTGGGTGTTGGGCAGAAGGAGAAGAGATTAGGCGTTATTTGTTTGTTTGTTTGTTTNTAGATTTACTTGAAGTCATAAGGTGTGTCAACAGATGCGGCCTTGTTTTGTTTGCTGCTGCGTGCAGTTTAATTTTAAATATAACCTTTTAATTGCAAATTGGAAGAAACCCAAGACAACCATCCATGTTTTCCAGGGCAAGCCTAAGAAGAATGAAAGCCTTTGGAGTATAGCTAGAGGAGTCTTCAGAATGCTGCGGAAGAATTATGGGTGTGTCAGAGTAGATTTTGCACAACCATTTTCCTTAAAAGTAAGTTGGATATTTTGAAGCTTTGACATTTTGATGTTTCAATAGTGGGAACATTTATTTTGATGTTGTGATCACTAGTATTATCTGCTGAGGTCTGTTCCAGTGGAGTTCCCCTGTTTTGCTTAAGACATGAGTTTTCGGACATGTTTGAGTTAAGCTGAAATAGTCTGAAATAGTTGATAGAGTGGGTTGTGTTAAGTTTGAAATGGTGTAAGTATTCACACTGGAGTTCTTTGTTTTGTTTTAACAATCAGTCTTCACACTGATCCTTGTTTAAGTTGTAGAGACATTTGGAGTTGAAGGAAACAGAATACTTTTCTCCAGTACTCAACTGTGCGGACTAATTGATTTACAGTGTTGTTGAGGAAAGACATTTATCTCACTGGAATTTTAAAACAGCTAAGGAAATTAGTAGCTATAAAAGTATAACGGATCATGTATCATAAAAATCTGCACATTCTTGGAATGTCATAGTTTATTATTAGTTTAAAATTATTACATATAGTAGGTCACTGAATACTGTTGTGTAGTTTCTCAGGGAATAGGACGGTGCAGTAGTACCTGCCTTCACTTTGTAAATTTTCTCTGATCTCTTTGCAGAATGCACTAGTATTATCTGTAATTTATCGCCGTTTCACTAATGCATTCTGCTACAATATACCTTATTTATAGTGTGACTTTAATAAGATTAGCTACTGTAACAACAGCCTACTAGAATATTATTCAAATTAATTAGGTGCTCTTCTTTCTGCCCTACTTCTCAGAAAAGCAGTAGGTCGGAGAGCTTTGGAGGGTTCAATTACCGCAGCATGAAATTATTGTGACCGTCTGCACTGCATTATAATTAGCGTAGTGGGGAAAGATATTAATTCACTTCCAAAGGAGAAGGCTTGGGTCACTTCCAGGCTATTCTTGGTAGGGAGTTAACACTTGTTCTTGGATCAGTATAAGGAAAAGAAGGTTATCTGCCCTCTTAATCTAGTGAAATGCTAATCACTATGCCTTCCTAGCAACCTCTGTCAAGTCTCATTTGCACAAGGATTCATTTTTGTATTCCAGAGAGGTAATAAATGACATAAATTGTTTACATATGCATTAACCAAGATTTGCACAAGTGTAACTGTATTTTTAAATTGATGTCGTTATGTCACTGCAGGTTTTTCTAAAGGAGAGGAGATTTGGGGGTTAATTTTGGGCTTCTGCAGTTCTGTGGCCCAGGCTTAGAAGCAGAAGAGAGCGAGCTGCCTGTGAAAGTCTTTTAAGCAGCTTTCCTGGGAGGGAACTGTTTTCCTGACCAGCCGGTTAAGTGGCTCTTTAGTTTCCCACACCAGTCTTCAGAGAAACTGAAAGAACACAGTGTCCTGAAAACAGAGAAATGTAAATGGTAACCTGTCAGGAGAGGTGTTTGGATTTTGAGAGGTTTGGGATTCAAGAATACCAAGCATGCCCTACCCTACCTGCTTCCCGACTGCTTTAGTTGTGGCACTGCGAGGGGTCTTGCAACTGGAGTTTCTACACTGGTGTTTACCTATGGAGAATTCTATCCTGGTGTTAGAGGAAAACAGCAGCAAACACTAATTACAGTCTCCGTGTTGGTTCTGAAAGGGTATTAGACTTTGCTCTCATTCATGTTAATGAAGGCAGTTCTCATTAATTAAATCATGGAGAAGCTAGTCTCAAAGGAGTTGTTCCCAGCAGGGTGCTGACAGGGGTTATGTATTGGTTTGTTGCAATGTTTTTAGGAAGTACAGATTTCTTGCTGTGGAAAGTTTGCCTTTTCTTACAATAAAATCAAAAGTGAATAAAATGTTGCAGACTTTTAATTTCTGTGACCTTATTACTGCTCTCTTAGCGTGAGCTAGTTTTAATCACGGTTGCATTTTTGAATAATTTCCTTTTTCATATTGTATTATATCTCATATATATATATATATGAGATATAAATANTCTCTTTAGTGTTCTGCTTGGCATTCCAAGCAGTGCTTGAGCTCTCCAGGAGTAGGTTAATCATGTGTAGAAAAAGAAAAAAACTTTGAGTTGTAACTGTGCAATTTATTATGAGAGTTGCATTGTGTCTGGGGAGCTCTGTTTAAGTAAGCTCAAGGAGGGTTTTTGGATTTTTTTCTTTGTTTTGTGACCTTTGTTAGTTAAATTTTAAATTGTATGGAATAACTTCAGGGGGGGAAAAAATTGCACGCTTCATGGAAAGTGCGGGATTTGCTTTTAAACCTCACAAACATTCTGGGTGGGTTTTAGTGTAGATTCAAAGCAAATGGGACCTGTGAGTGAGTACCCCTTGCTCAAGAAGGTAATGGTCACTCAGAAATACAAAACCATGCCCTAGGGATAGAACAGGGTATTTTTGTTACAGAGATACACATTTTTGTTGACTTATCTTGACTTCTACAAACAGGTGTGGTCCTAGTAGAGAAAGTCATTTAAGTAGGCCCATACAGAAGACAATTTCTCATTTGGAGAGAAGCTGGGCTGGAAATTGCCTTTTAGGCAGATTAGCTTATTCTACTGTTGTCTGTTTTCATTGAAGGGAAAAGAGCTGTGGGGTGCAAATTGTGTAATGACAAAGTCAGGAATAGCCAACAGGACAAGGTAAATGCCCTGTGTTGCAATTTTTCTTTTGGTAGTCTTCTCTGGGATGGTTGTTCAGTGTGAAGAAATAATCTTGAAAAGGTGGTAGAAGTTAAAATTTCGGTGGAGCTCGTTACACGTAACATTTTTGTGCCCTTACCAGATGCATTGTGGGGTTTTGTGCTGTGATTCAATTAGTGTATTAAAAAAAGAAAAAAAGTCAGTCTAGGTTATTTTACGGTTTTGATCTACATCTAAATGTCATACTGTGAATTTTTATTCTATATTCAGACCTAATGATACTGTGCATGAAGGTACAGAGGCCTCGCTTCCCAACTCCAGGGATATCACCAGTGAGCCCTTCAGAAGAGAGCTGATATCCAACTTGGCTGAGCATATTTTGTTCAGTAAGTGTGACACTACCAGCTCCCTGTATCATTTTGCTGATTGTAAGAACTTTCTCTTTGCTAATGTGAAACATCCCAGTTCTCTCCATTCGGGTGATCATTTTATGTCTTCAAATGCTTGCTTCTGTTCTTTGCCTCTCTCCCTCCCACCTCTTCAAAATTTAATAAATTCTCTTTCTAATTAAGTACAACGTTTTAGTCAATTTTGTTAACTTTTGTATTCCTTGCAGGAGTATACTGAACTTGCTGTAAGCTGAAATGTTTGATGGTCGTATTGTTACACTGATTTCTTATCAGTTCCTGTAACAACTTATTTGCAGTGTTTTAATGGCATTTATGATTGTACTCAATATTTTTTTTTTTTCTTGATCCATGAACTCATATGGCTGTGTGGACCAGTGTTGCCAGGTTTTATAGGTTATGTGGGGTCTGCTTCAGTGAGTAGATCTGTGATTTGTGGTATGAGAAGCATACAAAGCAGTACTTAGCTTAGTAAACATTTAAGCTTTACTCAGCCTTCTTAGTTCAAGTTACTTTAATTTGATTACTTTAATATCGTTACTTTATAGACATAATACACTTGGTATTTCATTCAGAAGGTATAGTTCTGTACCTTAATATCACTATTATTTTCCTTTTTTAAATAGCAGGTACTCTTTCACTTGTAATAATGGTCTGAACTTCCCGGGTGCTTAATGAGTTTATGTTGTTTACCTCTAGCTGCTAACAAGTCCTGTGCTGTGATGTCTACCCACATCGTTGCCTGTTTGCTGCTGTATAGACACAGGCAGGTAAGGCTTCCATGCTGCTTAAATAACCAAATGTTACTTTGGCCTTGTTAATTAAAAACAACCCAAAAAGTATGCATTTTATTACTGTATGATACTAATAAAAGAAGTGGATTTCAGGAAGTCTGACTGCTACTGTTTTATTTAGTAGTGGATGCTGGAAGATGAGCCATTATCGATGGGATGATAATAAATGCTCATGTGGAAATCGATTTTTGTAATTCAAAATGGAGTTATGCCTTTTTAAAAAAAACACATTGTTTTTGTTCATTGTATTAGGATTGGTTTTTAGATCTTATAAACCCATTTGCTATTGAATATACTAGCAACTCTTCCCTTAATTTCTAAATGAGTTCTGCTGTTCCTTGTTGCTAGAATATTATACCGTGACAGCAAAACTATATAAATATTTAACTGAAATCTTGTATATGGGGCATGGAACACTTTTTTTTTTTTTCCTCCTACAAGTGTGTTAAGCGTTTTTTTCTGAAATTCTTTCTGCCTGTAATTTGAAACTTGTATTGCATATAAATCAAGGACAAAATTGAAAATTTTCAGTCAGGTGTGTAATCTTTGTAGTCAAAGACAGTATCGCTATTACTGTCAGTTCAGTCTTCCCAATTTCCTAAAATAATGGCATCAAAGAAGCATTTTACAATGTGATCTGGAGCCATCGTGACAAAAACCAAGGAAAGGAAGTGCTTGAGGAAAAGCTTTTCCTCATGTCCCCAAATAATCGAAGAGAAGTTCTAACAACTGTGGTATTCCCAGATAATTGATCATTCATTTTATAACGTCGGTAATGGATCTCTCTAACATGTTCTTAAAGAGCCTCTCGGGTCTCTGCAGGTTGTGAAATAAACCAAGAAGCAAAATAAAAAAACCCCAACTTGCATTCTCAAATAGCTGCAGGGCTTTAGAACATAACTGCATGCCTTTCAAAACCTGTGGAGTATCCCAGGAAAATCTCCATGAAAGCAGTTTTGCTGATAGAACAGTTGTGCTTTGGGTTATTGACAGTTGGTGGATTGTTTATGTGTTTGCTGTCTAACACGGTCATGTTTCAGTGTGTGATTCTGTTTTTATTTCTAGGGAACTGATCTTTCCAGGTTGGTAGAAGATTTTTTCTCCATGAAGGAGGAGGTCTTAGCCCGTGACTTTGACTTGGGATTTTCAGGGAACTCGGATGATGTTGTCATGCATGCCATCCACTTGTTGGGGAACTGTGTAAATATCACAAACACTAGCCGAAACAATGAGTTCTTCATCACTCCCAGCACAACGATACCTGCTGTCTTTGAACTCAACTTCTACAGCAATGGAGTTCTTCATGTATTCATTAAAGAGGCCATCATTGGTATGTGTTTGGGGTTTACCAAGGAAAGAATTTCCTCTGACCCATGAAGTCAAAGTATCTGTACAACCTCTTCCACTCCCCATTTCTCATATGATTTACTTAAATATTTCTTCCCTCTCTGCTTCAGCCCATGTTTACTCTAACAAAAACAACTTTAAACTTGGTTTTGGTTTGTAGAACATTCCTGTCATTTTTCTCATTATCCTTTGTCTTTCTTGGAAGTATTCATGTGTTGCTCACTGCTGTAGACAAGGCACTATCAGAGTTTTGAGCCAACATGGCAAAACCCAGCCTTTTGTCACTAATATTTCCCTGAGATTCTGTTTCAATCTAACATTAACTGGACACAAGTGGAACAGTGGTGAATTCTGCCTTTATTCTTCAATTGCATGTGTAATGTTTGACTGCTTTTAGGCCTAGAAATAGACCAAAATAATGTTTTAAGTTTCCTTTTCTTCAATGGAAAAATGGAAAAATAAACTCTGGTTATGTTTGTTCATGCTCTAGCCTGCAGTCTCCACGCGGTTCAGAGTAGGAGGTACAGAAATGGTACCAATGGTGCTTCTCCCAGTTTGATTAGTCAAGAACACCTGGTCCGAAAAGCTGCCAGCTTATGTTACTTGCTTTCTAATGAATTTACTATATCTTTGGTAAGTAAATTGCATTAATTGCCCATGTCTCGATTTTTTTTGTTCTGCTTGTACCTGTGTGTGTTCCGTTACAATCAAGCAATGCTTTCTTCAAGTGCTGCAGTTCTGGTAAGTCCACTGTGAGTACAGTCTGACGGAAAAGGGTATGAAGAGGTTGAATATAATTTGATTAAAGGAATATAGCGTTGTTCCCACTTGCGTCCAAACATCTGAACAAACTTACTTCCACCACAACAGTTCACCCCAAAGTTGCCTGGCCTAAGACAGCCTGTGGATTAACTTGCCAAAGTCCTGCTGCTACCTTGTTTCCTTGGCAAGGTGTGAGAGAATTAATCAGCCTGGTTTCAGGGATACCTGCTACTGAGTGCGCGCCTGCTGCTCCTGGAGGTCTGAGTGGGCGATGCTGGGGTGAGCCAGCGGCGATGCTGCTGTGAGGGCTTTACTCCTTCCCTGAGAAATCAAAGCTGCTCACTCTCCCTCCGTCAGCTTCTCACGTCTTGAAGATAGGCTTTTTAGCGCCTTCTAACAGATCTTGTGTTGCTTACGTCATTAGACCATCACTGCTCTATCTGCATTCTGCCCAAACAATTTTAATCATTTTTTAATTTTATTTTTTACTTAAACAAATACGAGTCTGTGAGAGTACCCCACTCATAGGAATTTGCATAGGTGATTGAAATTACGCTGGGAACTAAGGCTCCAGATTCTAAAGATGTTCTTAATTTGCATAGGCTTGCAGTAGGCACAGTGTGCCACACCTAACACTTAGTGGTGATGTTAAACACGGCTTGACTTTGGTTTTTTGTTTTGTTACAAAACACTGGAGAGAGCTGATGTTATCTCAGTTTTCAGACACTCTGTATACTTGTAATTTTAAGTTATATATATATATTTTTTTTTTTTCTTGGATGTAGAAGTTACTTAGAATTCTAGAGACACTTTAATTTAATTAATAAATTTGCACACATACTTGTGCCTTTTTAAACGAAGGATAAGCCAAATTTACTAATTTTGTCTGGCCAGAAATATAGCTCATATGGTGGGGTTCTTTAATAATTTTTTCCTTCTGCTTTCAGAGCTAATAATTGCCTGTTATTTTTCTTTATTTTAGAAAATATTTCCTACATGTTGATGAACAGTGTGAAAAATGTTGGGTTTTTATTCAGAATTTCAAAGCACACAAGGGAGTTGCGTAAATGTGTACTTTCCTTTAAATTCCAAATAATTCACTGGTATGAGTCTTGATGTTTTTTAGATTTATGATGATTTTATTCTGGAATTGTTAACAAACTAAAACTTGGTTAGAGATGATTAAAAGGAGAGGATATTTATTGTGGATTTTTACCAGTGTAATAAAATCTTGAAAAAACTTGGGCAAATTCTAAATACACTATTTCACTCTGATTTTATTTTTAATGTCTGTCTGTCAGCCAGGATAGACATAAGAGTGGTGCATTGGGGTTATGCTGGTAAAAGTTTAAAAGCTTGTTTAAAAGGAATAATACCACTGTGTCTAAAACATTCACACTGAACAGGGAACTGGTGTTGCTGGGAGGGGTAAAATGAACGTGATTTTTTTTTTCAGTGCATTTCTTTTATGTTGTGCAGCCTTGCCAGGTGATATATCAAGTTTGCCATGAATCTGTGGAAAGGCTGATACAATATGGCATTCTTCTGGTGGCCGAGGTAAGGTGGTGGAGGTACTGAATGAGATTTGTTTCTTTTGCCACAGGTAGTTCAACGCTGCTTAGTTGTGGGTCTTGTTCTAAATAGATGTTGTTATGCAAAGTAGTCCAGGACTGATGGTGCTTCATTCTTACGTTTATAAGCATCAGATTTGGGTGTAGTCATCCTGGGATGCTATGAATGACCCTGTAATTTCTTTATACTGTGAAACCTACTAAGGAAGACACCTGTTTTATACTGTCTTGTTAAATGGGGATTTATTTTATTATTGGAGCCCTTTCAATAGCTCTATACATACTGCTCTCTGCTGGAGTCAGTAGTCCAGATCTTTAGTCATGAATTAGAGTTGGTAGGGACCTTAAAGATCATTGAGTTCCAGCCCCCCTGCCATGGGCGGGGACACCTCCCACTAGAGCATGTTGTTGCTTTACATCGATCTCAAAATTACTGTAAGCCTCCCCTGCCTGCACAGTTTGCAGTCCTAGGGAGGTACTGGAGTCACCATGTGCTGCAGTCTGCCAGAGGAGTAAGCTGTAAAGAAAACCCAGGGACCAGGGGGCCTTTGCTTTCCAAACTTTTCTTGTGCACAATAAACAAACCTTGGCCCCCAGGAGGAATCAACAGAGTTTAAAGAGCGCATGGAAGAGAGTCACATATTTCTCCTTTCTTGCAGTTCTCCAGTTTTAAAGGGGACTAGAGATGTTTCTGGTGTATTTGTTAATGGCCAGTGCTTCACTCTAATCTTACTAAATACCTCTTGGTACGTGCTTCCATAGTAAATAGTACCACAGGTACTTGATATACCTGGATATTAAACAGTCTTCAGAGTTACTGCTGCCTGCTTTTTATCAGAGCTACTGACATGTTGTCTTGCATTCAATTGTAATCATTATTGGATAAAATCTGAAAATGAGTGCTGATCTGAGGATTAGGAAGAAACCTGTATGTTCCCTGCCTGGGGACAGATGAGGAAAACAGGTGTGGTCAGCAGTAGATCCTCGCCTCTGTCTGCTCAAGCATGAAACCTGTCTTGAGGGATCTTCTATAGCTTTCAGATGCTGAGCTGGGATATAGATAGCTAGTAGGCAGTATATAAATATTTGTGTTGGGTGATACAGACTGCCAATGGAACATTTGAATGCTTAAAAGGGGCACGTGTTCTGTCAGTAGATTTCTTAAACTTAGAAAACCTCTGTACCTGCTGACACCTTTTAAAATGTTAAGAATTTACATAATCGGTGCAAATACTGTAAGTGATGGTTATTTCATGACTTCAGACAGATGGGAAATGTTTGTGGAGATTTTTACAACCTGTCCTCTAGGAAGGTAGCTAGGTTGTGCCTAATTATTTCAGTTTTCTGTTGACATTTAACACATCGATACATTTCCCATTAAACTGAGTTTGATCAATCCATGCTTTTAAAAAAAAATAGTTCTGTGATTCTAGTGTTTATTTCCAAAACTAATGCTCCTAACACATAGTGATCTCTTTGGTATATTTTTTTAAGCTTACTTTGTGACCTTTACTTCACTCTGATCAAATGTTTTATTTTGAATGGAGTGTAAGACTGGAAGGATATCATTCTACATTTGCTGAATTCTCTTTGTCACTAATACTGTGACAATAATCACATCTATGAGGTGTCTGTATCCTTTGGGTTTTAATCTTGTCTGATTCCCATCTCTAAATGGAATGCCTGTATGTGGGGGTCTTTCCTTAGCAATTTACAGCTGGTGACCCATGAAAGATCTTTCTGTTCTACTTTGAGCAAAAGAAGTAATGGTGAATGATTGGCACTGAGGCTTCCCTTATTCTTTTGAGTGTGTGTTTACTGTCACTAAAACTCATTTCTGAAGATGTGGTGTTGAAATTGAACATTGATCAGTCAGGTGGAGTATTTCTGTTGCACCTCAAAAGCTTGAAGAAATGTATATTTACCTAAGACGTTTACTCACCAATAACTGTAAGTGTAAATGCATGTCCTGCTCCGTGGATGGATTACAGTGAGGCATTTGTAGGCTAAACTTGGATGGTGCTTGTCAGGGTAATTAGCAGAAGGGAGTTGCTGTGGTGCAACAGGTGGAGGGTCTTAATGTCTCAACGTAATCAAGATTTAAACAATTTAAAGCCTTTGTGATTAAAATAGACTCATTCTGTTCCAACCAGTATCTCACCTGGGGACAAATGCAAGAACAGCATGATTAGAGGCAAGGCAGTAAGTTACCACTTGTGGCATTCTGCATTAATTGAGATTTCAGCTGTTGTAACATAATCACACAGAGTTTACTACTCTGTCTTTAAAGCAATATTAGTGCAGAGGTTAGCAATGTCCTCATCCAGATAGCATCTCAACTTTCCATCCTAACAACTGGAAGCACTCTTAGCAACTGCTACTGCATGGGCTCTGTTAGGAAAATTCAGCAACACCTGCAAAGATTTTCACTTTTATCTGACAGGCAAACGAAAGAAAAGCAGACTTTTTCACCACATTTCTCTTCTCTTTGCTTATCTCAATGCTGTCTGTAATTTGGTCTCACTTTTTTTCATTAAGTACTGATAAATGAATGGACTGGTTAAGTCAGATGAGATTATAGAATAAACATATTGCCTGAATTTGACGGTTTTGGCTATTTACCACCTTTCAAATTTAAGCAGGATGATCAGGAGGATGTTAGCCCTGGTCTTACAGAACAGCAATGGGATAAAAAACTTCCTGAGCCGTTATCTTGGAGAAGTGACGAGGAAGATGAAGACAGTGATTTTGGAGAAGAGCAGAGAGATTGCTACCTGAAGGTAATGTTATCCTGAGACTAATAACATTGAAGCCTGTTGCGAGAGATACAAACTACTTCACTAGTTTGGCAGCAGTAATGATAACTGGGGTTTTTTTGCTGGTTTGCAGTGTTCGCTGTGTTATTCTACAGTCAGTAAAAGGCCTTTCTGTCTTTCCTATGGGGAAAACAGCTGAAGAAACATCACATAATCATATGGGGAGGTGGAAGGGCAATGGTTAGTGTCATGAAAACTGTCAAAGGGTTAAGTATCTTAGTGTCTGAATGATTTATTCTTTACTGACAGTGTGCACTCTAAAAGGGGCACAACCAGTATTTATTTTCAGCCAAAATTTCATTTCATAGATTGACCATGTTGACTTCAGACTTACAACCAGTTTTCTCACAGAGCTGAAACAAACACTCTTAACACTTGGAAGCTTGTGCCCATCTCTGTGAGTGTATGGCAAGCCTTCTGTTGGCTGCAGAACAGTATGATGTCTTTAGTTTTGTCTTAGGAAAATAGTTATTCATATCCTGGAGGAGAAAACAGTAGTATTGCTCTGTGATGTACTGTGCCTGATTGTTCCTGATAGTAAACTGCTTTCTTGCCATGCTTTCATAAGGTGCTATGTTTGTACTAAGAATTATTTGGGCTGCTCTTTTGCCGTGGACTGGGTTGCAGGGCATTTCTTGTTTCCACTGATCTCTGTCACTTAAACTCTCGTTGCCCTTTCTTAGGTGAGCCAGTCTCAAGAGCACCAGCAGTACATCACTTTCCTGCAGAGGTTGTTGGGTCCCTTACTGGAGGCTTATAGCTCTGCTGTCATCTTCGTGCACAACTTTAGTGGGCCAGTTTCGGAGTCTGAATACATTCAGAAGTTACACAGGCACTTAATAAGCAGGACAGAGAAGAATGTTGCTGTATATGGTATGTTAAACTGTTCTTGAAACTGGATTTGATTAATTCTGTTCCTTTTCGCACAAGGCAGCCCAAATTCAATTGTGGTTTGTTTATCTCTGGGTTTTCTTTCTTGCAGCTGAGAGTGCTACCTACAGTCATGTGAAAAATGCGGTGAAAGTCTTTAAGGAAATTGGGGTAAGTGTTTGGTGATCAAAGTTGGAGACTGTTAAGTTTCATTTTAATAGTGAGTAGAGTTTTGACAATTCATGGAATCTGTTTAGCCTCAGTTTAAAATCTGTGAATGCATCTGTGCAAATGTATTGTGGGGTTTGAATGTTCTGTTTTCCTTAAGACTCAGGACTGTAGGAGGAGAGCACGCTCCTACAGGGCATTTTGTGCCCCTCAGAAAACCTGTCTAGATGAGGGTTAAGTGACTAGACATGTTTATTCACAGCAAATGAAGTTCTTCTGCTCTAGGCCTTGTCCTTACTGGACATCAGTAACAGCAAAATTTAAGTTTGAAGAACTACTTCAAACAGTATTAATTATTGGATTTTGGTTTACAAGTAAATGAAGCTCCAGAAGAACCATCCTAATAGACCTCCAGTGTCCACCATGAGAATACAGGTTTTCTTTAAAATAAAGGATGAGATTTGCATTTTACTACTAGCACTTCCGATTTTAAATCTCTTAACTAGATTTTGCAAATAATGAGTTTTTCTTTCATTAGAATGATGTGGCTTCCTCAATATCGGGTGGGATTTAGCATTATGCTTTTGCAAGAGTTGGCATTTAAGCAAAGTGTTGCTAGATAAGGGATTTGAAGTCTTTATCATTAAATTCTAATGCAGTAAATAATCTAACACTAGTTAATCTATAGTAAACATTTCTTGTAAGAGCTATGAAGAAAGCACATAAGAAACCCATCATTTTAATTCAGGTTTATTCCGCTGTTGGAGAAATGGAACTAGATAACATCTGCTAAGTATCTGTTCAGAGCATGGACTCTGAATTTACGTTTTCAAGGTGCTTACACTTTCAACTCAGATGCCTTTTGAGTGCATGTTTTTATCCCTTGCTGCTAGTAGTTGTCTATTATCCTACACTGTGCTTACTTCTCAGTTTCTCTCCTTCTGTACCACTTAAAGGCCTTCATTGTTGAGTGGATTCTAATAATGTTTAAAGGCATTGCCATCCAAGCCTGCAAGAAAGAAAGAAAAAAAATACTGTAAATGAGGGTAACTTTAGTATAGACCATAAAACTTTAATCACAAAAGAAAGGAGATTCCTTTAATGTGGTCATACTTACATATATTCATGCTGTGCTTTAGGTTTTCAATCAGACAAAACAAAGAAGAGACACCATTTTGGAACTAAGCACTACGTTCCTACCTCAACGCAACAGGCAAAAACTACTGGAATTCATCATGAGCTTCATGGTGTTATAGACCACATAGAGCACCTTTGTCCACTGACACGAAGACAGGTTTTGAGACTGTGTCAAAGCCTGGGGGCATTTGCTAACCTTTCAAAGTGTAAGGTGCCACCGTCTGGGTAAGGCCTTTCCTGACTTGAACTACTGGAAGACAAGTGCCTTCTTACATATGCATTTATGGGTTTCTTACAGTCCCAATCCTGTTGTAATCCAGCGATACTCAGATGACACTTTGGATACCAGTAATTAAACACGTTGCAAAAAATAAGATAAATTATTAGAATTAGAGTTAAAATGAAGAGTGAACTTTTATCAGTGTTATGTTTTAAGTATACTTTTAAAGACTGTAACAGATGCACAAATGCACGTGTTTGTGATCTGCAGCTAACCCTGAGATCTTGAGTTTAGTGGCAACACAGCTTCTGGCATAAACAAGTAACTTTCCTTCCTGTTCCGTTTTATCGTTTTAAATAAATGGTTCCAAATTTTTGCTTAGGCAGGATATGTATTTCACGGATAAAGCCATAGTTTTTCATCAATGTTAACATAAATGCCAAAATTCTAATGAGAGTAACAGTTACAGACATCTGAGACTAGTGATCATGTAGCAGCTGATTGTGAGAAACGTTGTTAGCCGGCACACCTTGCACTATTAGCGCTGCGTAGTGCAGTGGTCAATTGCACTAATCACTGCTGTCATGAAGAATGTGAGAGTAGCATTCTTGTTTTTTATTATGGCATCTGTCTTTCAGCCAGATGAAAGTCAGGAGACAGTTGCCTGAATGTGAATATCTTGTAAAATCTTAGATTATTATTTAATTGAGAGAAGCTATTAAGTTTGGTTTGGTTTTTTTTTTTTAATTAATAGGATGTCAGATATCTTTTTTTTTTAAGTGAAGACTTGATTTGGTGAAATAATTTTTAATTTTGGCCCTAAAAATTTCAGCAATAACTATTGCAATTTGAAAAAGAATGTTCATGCTGTATCCTGTTGCTGAGCAGATCAAAATTGGCATGAAACAGTAACCTCTAGAAACGCGGAAATACCATATACAGTGTGCTTTTGAGTCTGATCTAACTGACTTACAGAAAAATAATAATTGGCAGACAAAACTGAATGATGAATCAATTCTGTCCTGCGAAACAGGACTCTGGCCTTGCGATTTGATCCTTTTGCATGGGGGACTTGCACTGTAGACTTCATCTTTCCTTCATGTGAGCGGAGATCAGACTGCGGGCTGTAGGCCTGTGCTGAGTACAGCTCGTCTAGCTGAAGCAATAACTCGGTGGTTTGTGGAGCTGGTTGGCTTGTGAAATGTGGTTTTCCTCATTCGGATTGCCTTCTCTATGAGGGACACCAAGCATTTCAATCACTGCAGTGTTTCGCTTGATTCTCGCGTCCTGGCCTTGTGAGCCATCCCCCAAACTTCACCGTGGAATCTCTGTTGCTTAACATACCTACGGAAAAGCATACTTGAAATCCCAGCCTTTGCACTGTTAACGCCAGCACAAAACTGCTGCCCACAATTTGAGTTTGTGGCCAAGGAGCTTGCACTTGTACTGCACATTTGTCAACAAGAGTATTTCTGTAATTTTTTTTTTTTTTTATTAAATGCTATTAATATTTGAAACCTGCAGTTTATAGTTTATTAGCATTATACTGTTAGCACTGTGAGACGCGTGTGTGTCTTGTCACTAAACCAGGTGCTTTACAACACTTAAAAGAATTTCTGAACCAAAGCTGCATTAATACGAATAAAACCCAACACTAGA
The DNA here is from genome assembly GCA_013400055.1 of Nycticryphes semicollaris. Classification (NCBI taxonomy): domain Eukaryota; kingdom Metazoa; phylum Chordata; class Aves; order Charadriiformes; family Rostratulidae; genus Nycticryphes; species Nycticryphes semicollaris. The sequence goes on from VXBJ01000662.1 coordinate 472,824, forward strand.
GTCGCTTTTGTTCTTACGTCCTTCTGCTGTCTCAGCAGGATAGTGACTACATCGCCTGTAATTTGTTTGGTGAGGCCTACAAACTGTTCAGAAAAACAGTTTCATCTCATACTAGCTCACGTGCACTGGCCGTTAACCTGGTGAATGCTCCATGCAATGGTTGTTGCTGATGGCTTCCATTTAATGTCAAAAATAAAAAAGACTAGGTGCTTCTGAATAACGAGCTCTCGTAGTTTACTGCATTTCAGTAAATCTGAAGTGTACTAACAGCGAAGATTGTACGTAACAAAAAAAGCAAAGCAAACAAAAAACCTTTTTTAAAAATGCAGCAATATGAAGCAAACAAAACTTGAGTCATTTTATTAAGAATGTTCTGCTAACTGATGTATTAGTTACCATAAAACCCAGGAGTGCTGTGGTCACTGGAGTGTTCTGGCTGGCTGTTGCAACTGAGATAACTTATGGCTTACATTAAAAAAAGAAAGAAAAATTGGTTAATATAAATCAAGGAGTGGTAGGATAATAATGCATGTGAATACACATTAATGAATACATTTGGTATGCAGGGGGAGGGGGCACCTCTAAAAAACTGGTTTGGTTTTGTACAGAAAAGGAAAGTGCATGTGAGAAGTCAGTACTACGAATCGTATGCCACTGGAAGCCTTTGCATTCTGCAGCAAGTGTGTATGTATACATATATATATATATGCAAGCGTGTATATTGTGACACACGACAACTATGCTTTTCCCTAAAAAGAAAGCACAGAATAGAAGATCATCAGGCTGTAACAAGTCAGAACTGAAAACTAACACTTTTGCACTGTTATTTACACCTTCAGTGTCTTCTGATTTTATTAACTTCTCGTGTTTCCTGAGCTGATGGAACACCAGGCTGAGTTCATTTCGGTAACGTTAACCAGTAGAGAAGAAATAAAACACATTTGTGGTAAAGACATAAAAGAAGTACATTATTACTCAGGTGTGCGCCTCCTTCTGGGCCAGGATCTTTCATGGTATGAACAACTTAATCTTTCCTCGAGCATCCTTTAGGTCTCGCATTTTGAGAGTGATGAAAACGTTAGAATCCCACTTCCCACCCTGCCACAGCCACCCGGGGCCCCCAGGAATCATCAACTTGTTAATACATTCATTTTCTGCTCACACTGACACGGGAGGCTTTACCCACCTTCCCTTTGGCATGATAGGGCTTTATTCACCCGTACAGATTAGGGGTCACATACGCACCCCTGCATTCTGCCGCCCGCTCCGCAGAGCGGTGTCGGAGTCACCGTGTAGGGGGAGGCTGGGCTGGAGGCCATGTAAGATACTGTTGCTCTCGTGTTTCTGTGCTGATGAGCCTGATACTGCTTCCTTGAGAATGTCACCACGTTTTACCTGTTACGTGTAATGCCGTTGTCTGTTGTAGAAGCACAGAGGTGTACTGGAGTCATTTTAATAAATTAAACTGTTTGCTAATATGACATTTAACAAGCTGTTCTAGTGTTTTGGTTTTTTGTTTGCTTGTTGTTTGTTTGGTTTTGGTTTCGTTGTTTTTTAAATAACCTGCTAAGGTAATTCATTCAACAACTTTGTCCCATTCCAGGTAGTTTCTGAAATTCTACAATGAAGGCATGTCATGGTTTGTGTATCTCTCCCAGTGTATGTACTGGAGCAGAACCATTTGAAAAGTGTATCGAGGTGACATCCTGACTCCTGGGTCACTGTCTCCTTTGTTTGGATGGTGGCTGTTCTGCTTCCCTGTCTCCCTGGCCCCATATGTGGCTGCCTCTTTGAAAGGCACTAGAAGTTCCCCTTGCCTTAGAGGGAGGAGGGGGGTGTTATTCAGGAGTCAAGGGGGCTCAAACTGTCCCTGCTCAGGGTGATTTCAAGCTGACCTGGAGTGCAGTAAACGCCCGTCAGCAAGTCTGACAGCATCTGGCAAATGGGAATCAATTGGAGTGGGGCTTTAATAGAATAAAACCCGCATGGATGATCATTACTTAAATTGAGGAGGAGGGATGCTGTTTCACCCTTCAGAAGGGGGGTGAGGGGGAAAGAAGAAAAAAGTTGTATAATCAACTGATTCTTTTAAGAGGCCTCTGGCAATGCCCACATGCAAGCAAGGCGTGATTAATTGGCAAATCTAGGCTGAGGTAGGAAACTAAAATTCAATTATTGTCAATAGCTTGAATAAAATTCAATTCTTATTGGTGATGACCTTACCTGTTATTCTTTCTGTAAATGTCCTCCTATTTCTCAGTCTTTTAAAATCCCAAATGTCAGATGAAGCACTTATGTCCTGGTTTTGCCTAATTCAGTTTTCTTTGTAATAAAAGCATGTCAGGCTTATTTAGAAGGATCACTTGATTTGAGCTCTCTGCTTTGTTCTCTCTTGTGGTACACCAAGTTTTTGGCAGCCCCGTGTTTTCAAGGTAAGATCCACATTGATCTGTGCTGCTGCTTGAAATAGTCTCATTTCACTCTTTCATAGATGTTCATTGCACTTTGCGTGTGCTGGGTGAGAAGTATCATCCTTACTAATTCTTCTGTAAGTTGTCCCACCTGATAATGTAATTGCCCAAAAAGTCTCAGAGTTGATGCTGTCATTAGAATAAGGAACTTTCTGGCTTTGGGCAAGAAACAAATATGAAAAGTTGTTTGCGTGATGCCAGAGTTCAGACCCAAGAGACTATAAACCCCGGAGAGACTTCTCCGTTTTATGTGTCATAAAGCACTGACAGTTACAGAAACAAAAAACATTTCATGACTCTGGATTACTATTAGTTAGACAAGTATGTAACTATGCAGTGCAGTATTTCAATAAAAGACACATGGAATAAGTGCTACGAGTAGTTTGCACAAGCAGGATGTTCTCCAGCAGAGTAATAATATTGGTTCCTAAACTGATAGCGCTTGGCAACCTCCAGGTCTCAAATGTTTCACAGAGTGACAGTCTCTGGTGGATGAGGAAACCTAGACAGGGAGATCAGATAATGTGCCTAAGGCCGTATGTGGGTTCAGTGACACCTATGAACCTATTATTTTACTCCTAATTTGTATTTTCATTAGCAACTGGTGCTGGTTTGAGGAAGGCTGCATGTGTACAGGTACTAAGCTTATTTTTTTTTCCCGCTCCTTAAAGCACAATTCACAGTCAGAACGGAAGGATTATAGGGTGGAAGGGTTACTGTTGGTAGTGGACACGTTTCCACCAGCATCTGTTCTGAGTCTCACCTGTTCAGTACCTTCATTAGTGACCTGGGGAATGGAAGAGTTTGCTCTTTACATTTGTAGATAACGAGATATGGGAGATCTGGGCAGTACACCAGAGGTTGTGATGGTCCCAGTGGTAACGATACGTTTTGGAAAGATCTGAAGGCAAGAAGAAGAAGAAGAAGAATGGAATTCAACCAGGGAAGTACAGGGTATTATGACTGTGAGAAGTAGAGCTAGATGCACTGGCACAGGAGAGGAAATAAACTGGCTGTGTAACCATTCCTTGGAGAAAACTCCCAATTTACTGGCAGATCACAAGCAGAACATGAGTCGAAAGGGGCTGTCATGAAAAGGGCAGACGTCATATGCATGAATGACAAATACAGGGCAAAACTTTCCAGTCCATTCCAACTGATAAGGTCTCAGCTGGGACACCATGTTCTGCTTGAGCAGCTCTGAAAGTGATACGGGCAAGATGGAAGGGAAAAAAAAGGCTTTTATTTTGCCTTTTATGGAAAAGCAGAGAAGAATCTGGATTAATCCCTGGATGTGGGAGTACCCAGGTTGGATGAAAGTAGTGAATTCAGGCAGAATCAGATTGGACACTAAAATCTTTTTGCTGTAAGCAAAGAGAAGCACCAAAATAGGTGGCCTGAGTGGGTTGATGCTTGCCTTGTTCTGGGTATTGTGACCCTGTCCCTGCCAGTTGTGCCCTGTGGCAGTGAGCAGGACAGATGGGAGGTGAAGCTCTGCCTGGGAGGTGAAGCTCTGCCTGCCAGGTCTGGGCACCTTTCCCAGGCAAAGCAGAAATGGATTTGTGCAGAAGCAGCTTGGTCAGACTGCTGTGAGGGTCTGGCTGGCTCTTCATCCTGAGTTCTGACATCAGGAGCAGCTTTAATGTAAATTAATGCTGCTTCTTCCTACAGCAGCTCGGGAATAAGATACACGAGGGCTTTGTTAATGTTGTTCTATAAAAATATTTTAGTGTCAAAAAGCACGTGGAGTGCCAGCAGTGGTCAGGAAAAGTGTAGAGAAGAAACCAGGTAACATCACCCTGCCCTTGCTCAGCATCTTGAGTGTTGTGTGAGCTTCTTCACAGAGACGTGTAGGAGCCTCCTACCTGCGCCAACAGTAAAATTCCCAGTGACTGGAAAATGGGTGAGGAATCCTGCTTCTGGTATTTTCACCTTCCAGGCTGTTCTTGGCAGATCACAGTAACAAATTACAAATTAACTCTGCAATCTGTTAACAGATTACAGTTTAACTCTGCTTTGGAAGTGCTGGAAGCCAAGTGATATTTCCTGAGTTTTGGGTTTCCCACTGCATTGACTATTGCTTTATTTCAGGAGTTCAGGCTCCAGTGATTATATCTACACAAAAAACCCCCACCCAGTTGTGTTTATAAATGCCACAGAATTGTTAGTGGCAATATAGTGTTTTCTTTGGAAGACTTTCCAGGATGCCCCAAAAAGACCTAAACAACCTCTTTCAGTGAGCTCCATACTGTGTGGTGGCTGCTGGGTAACTGGTACCCAAGAAGATTTGTTAAAAAGCTGCTTGGAGCGTGGCTATAAAACAAATGTCTGGCCTTTCTTTTATTGTCCTCCTCCAGATGAGGCTAAGGAGGGGTTGATGGAGTGGGTTTGTTCCCCAGTGAAGTGTTTTGCATAGCTGTGTAAAGTTTTACAGGCTCACCTCATGGCTGCGTTAATATGGATGTTCTCTAAATTTAGCTGAAGCCTAATTTTAGCTGTGGTGCAAGGCACCTTTTGCCCTCAGACTTCCTCTTGTCTCTGCAGGACGGAGAAGGCCAATTAAACTACTACCTGTCAGAAAGCGGTAAAAGCCTTTTTTCAGTGTTGATATTTCCCCTTCATTAAACTTAATTATCATAATTCAGCACCTTTGCCTACAAATCTCTCCCTTTAAACCTCTGGCTGGTTGGCCATTTATAGTCTTTAGTTTCTTCTTCCTGTGTGCTGCGAGTTTAGACTCTCATCATCCTCCTGGCCGCTCCCGTTTCCAGGTGTTTCTCCTTGTCCTTCTTCACAGCAACTCTTTGGTTGGGTAACTCAGCTTTCTTATTCAAACAGAGCCCCCAAAATATAAAAATAAGCTCCTTTAAAAACACAGACATGGTAATTGAATCAATGAATATTTTTTTATGTTTTATTTTTCTATCAAAAAATTCTGTTTCCTTAAAAAAATCAATGTATTAAAAAGCAGGTATATTTCTGGCTCGGGGTTTGTGAAAGAACTAAATCTGCAGGAAGACTTTGCACTGAAGTAATGCCTTTGTTCAGTTTGGGGTTTTGAAAGTGAAGGTAGAACAAGCTTTTTCTCAAAAAAAAAGAAAAGTTTTCCATAAAAACTTTCAACAAAACAATTGATTTGGAAATGCTTGTGATGTTTGATTCAGCTGTCACTGAAATGCCATTCATCTCCTCTTGTTTTTGGAGAGTAGCTTGATTAATCTAGAAACATTTGTTTTCTTTAATAAACATTACTGGTTTTGAAATTGACCAGCCTGACTTATGGAGATGGACTTTAAGACTATGCTGCTGTTGTCAGAATAACACGTCCTATGCAAAGAAACTTATGTTTGGAGGAAGCCATACTACAGGGCACATTCCCTGAATGATATTTTTTTAAATCCCCTTAAGAAATCAGTACATGCCGTAAGTTCTAAGTTTTAGGGCTCCTCCATTCTTCCCTCAACACTGTGGATTCTGTCCCTTTTATGCCAAATTGTTTCTTTGTCCAAAAGTCTGGGAAAACTGGTCTAGATATAATGAGAATTCTATGCCTTTACCAGCTGTAATCATTAATCCAGGTTGTAGTTTAGGGAAGTCTGAAGCAATGAGGAGTAGCAATGTTAGAAGCTGGTATTTCTGTCTACACTCCCAAGAGTTAGGAGAGTGAACCAGGGCAGGAGGTTGTGTGTTTGTTTTTGTCTTTTAATTGGTTTATATGAAGTTATCCATTTGCAGATGCAGAAGGCAGTAAAAATGAAAAAATGTTGGAACCAGTGGCACATGTAGTTAATTTTCTGAACTAAGTAAATTAAGTACAAATTGCTTATTAATAATTCAAAGCAAAATGCTAGATAAGAAATTGGAGCAGCTTGTCTATCATTTTCAACCATTACAAGATTAGTCTGAGCAAGGCAGTCCAAGGCTGCCTTATCTCTTATTAAAGCCTCACTTCTTCATTTATTAAAGAATCAGATCTAAATGATGCAGCAGGTTTGAGACATTGCTGTTGCAATAGTCTGGTGTGTTATGCTGAAATGTGCATTGGGAATGGGAAATGTGGGGTATGTGGGACCTCCTGGAGATAGTCTGGTCACTTCCTTGGGGACTGGTATTTGTAGGCCACGTGAAGAGGTGAGGAGCTGAGAGGGTGGGTAAGGCTGTGCACTGGAAGGATGTTGCTGTGATACCTGGAGATACAGGACTCGCCTCCTGGCTCTGAAAGGGGTCTCCAAATCTGACCCTGGGAAGACCACGCAATGCTGTACGTTTGTTAGAAAGCCCTCCCATGCTTGGGAGGTGACCGTGTGGTGTCCAGGTCCTTGAGAGCAGAGATGAAGGATGGACAGATGCCTCCGTAGGGCCACAGGTATTAATGTGCATGGTGCTATGCCCGCTCTGCTGGCATCCCCAGGTGCATCTTTGTGCTGGGCACCTCTGTCCCATCCCTGCCCCCAAGCAGGGCAAGCTGTACCTGCTCAGCCGTTCCACGGCAGGGCTAGAACATGTGGCTTGCACAGAGGGCTGCCAGCCTGGGCAGGTCTTGGCTACCCAGCAGCATCCCAGCAGGAACGATTAAATGAGGGAAGGGGGGGCGCAGTGAGACTCCCAATCCATCTATCTCAGGGTGCTTTTCTTCCTTAACACTCAAAATTCCAATTCTTCCTGTTATTGCTATGTGACTATAGCAATTTCCACTGGCCACACGGGGGTCTCACAGAGTGATTTCTTTCTCCCAACTCATTCCCATACAGAGGGTTAACAATGAGTGTGGCTGCTCCTTACTATGTAAACCACATAAGAGTTTTGTTTAAATTGCCTAAGAAAACACTCTTTCCCTACTGTTTGCCTGCTTTTGCATTCAGACTGTACTTTCTGCAGTAAGAACTGCCTCTCAGATCTATCAGGGTTACACTACAGTGAAGTAAAAGCAGACTTACTGAAGGTGTGTAGTTGACACTTATGTCCATGGGTAGAAAAATTCCAGGTGGCTGAAAAACAGAGAGGTAAGGACTTTGGCCCTGGCATTCTTAACGTTTTTCTTTAGGGGATTTTGTTACTTTCCTAGCAAACAAAAACAGAGGAGCCCAGCTCCATCCTCAGTGTGTCCAGCAGATGGTGGTGGAGTTTCATCTACAGCTGTGATTCCCGAAGAGGACCTGGACATCACCGTTCCCGCACCTCAGCCCCGAGGCTGTCCATTAGAAACAAAACATAATTTCCTTGGCAGCCAGATGCAATATTTGCTTAACATGGAAAGCATTTTGTTTGGAGCTGATTTTATCTGTTGCTGTGATTGATTTTTATAGTTGCAGGAGTCAGGCTGTGTTTGGCACCTGACACAAACACCACCACCTTGAAAGGCCGCTTTCAACGCCTGTGGGCACAGAGTGGTGTTTACCCTGCTTCAAGAGAACATTTGCATTAGGAGAGAGGTTCTTCACCTCACCTTCCTCCTGCAACCTTTGTTCTGGACAGGCATTTTTAAAAAATGAAGCCATAACTCCAAGTCCAGACCTGAGCATGCCTCCGTTTGGAAGTGTCCCAGATACATAGCAGACCTGACTTCTGGGTTGCAAACCCATGTCAGGTCCCCTCAGCCTCCCACCCCAATGCCCTTCTACAGCTGTGGGAGGCAGAGAGTTGGGTCTTCTGCAAGGTAGGGTAAAAGGAGAGTCTGTGTCCTTGGGGTGTTTCAGAGAGCCTGGCAGGGCTGCCAGCTGAGCTTATCTCCCTTTAGGCAAAAATCTTGCTCTGAGAACTCCAAGTTCTTGGCTGAATGTGGGTACAAAGTTTCCTCGCAGCATCACTGCATCTCCTAAATATTCTGCAAAGTATTAAAAGTATTAATTTAATTTTAAAATACTCTGCAGTCCTCTTCTCGTGAAGATAACCTTCTGAACTCAAGTGTCCCAGGAACAAGAGCCATTAAAACATCAGTGAGCAGCCTAATTCGTCAGCCTGCAGTATTTTTTTACTCAAAAGTCTCCTGATGCATCAATGTAAAGCAAATTTAAACCTGCCCTAGATAAAACCTGAGGAGTCCCCTGAGTTTAAGAAATCCTTCAGGGTAGGGGAGTCAGTGCAGTTCACTCTACTGCATAGCACATAGGTGTGGGGTCTGGACAGGGAGATGGCTGGTGGCTGCTCAGCACCTCTGTCCTGACATCCAGATGGCTTTGTGGAAGCCAGGAGATGAGGTTCATGTGCATTTCTTGACAACAGCATTGATGCTGACAAAGCCTTCCCTTTCCCTTTCCCTGTCCTTGCTCAGTTCCTCACAGGTGCCTCTGCCGCCTGTTCCTAGGCAGCTGGTTTCAGGCTTCACTGGGAGCATAGCTGAACGAAACTATCTCCCTCCACCTCCATCCCTTTCACTTCTGGGTTATTTTTCAGGAAGACTGAAGTCCTGTTCTGGCTCGTTGCAAAGCACCACTGGCCACTGTCAGCATGATGGAGGGGGCCAAGTTTGTGACAGGAATAAATGACGGAGACAGATTGAAAGGAGGGCAGGAATATCTTACACCAGTATTTTGAGGGCCTCTTACCCTTGAGGCTTTAGGTTTGTGTGGCAATTCAAGCAATTTCCAACTAGCCCAAAAAACTGAGGTGTGGGGAGTGAAACAACAATGACCAGACTCTCCCAGATGATGTGCAGGGCACACCTGGGTCTGCACTGGAGAAAACAGCAACTGCCCTAGGGATGGTTTAAAAGTGAAGAAGAGCATGGTGGTGAAATCCAGAAGCCATAAACCTGAAGGTGTGCTCTGAGCTGGAAGAGGCTTCATTCAACTCCCTGTGCCTGTCTTCTGCAGCCCAGCCTGCTGAGGGTTTTAGTAGCCATACTATTTTTATCATTCTGCCACTCTTTGGCACCATGATTTGTTTCCTTTAGTCAAAATAATAAGGAATCAATTCCACTGTCTTACAGGGCTTGCGAGAGAAGTGGTCACCACTCTGGCACAAGGAAAACTCTAAAAAGAGTTCTTCCACATCTGAAATACTAACTAATCATCTTGGAGGAGATTTTTGGATACTAACGCAGCCACTGGAGGGCAGCTGTAAAACTCACAACTGCCCTTGTAGCTGCTAATCTGTCCCCCAGTGATTCACTTCAGGCTTATCTTGTTGCAGCAAACATTTCCCTTTTGCTTTCCTACATTCCTTTTCCTCTCACTCCATTGTTCTCACATCCAGCAGGTTTTCAAGCATCCAGGAGTGCAGCTCCCCGTGCTCACCTGCCCACTAGCAGCACTGCAGCTGATGCTACAGCTAAAGCCAGCCTGGACAAATGACTGTTCATCCCCTGTCTCCAAGCATCTGCCCTCTCGGTCTGTCCACAGAGGCTCCCCACTGCTCCTGCCAGAGGTGTTGGCTCTGTAACCCAACAGGACATTGAGTACAATGGGCAATTTGGATATTCAGGATGAAAAGCCTTTTACCACTCCGAAGGTTCCTCTCAGGGGGCCAAATGCATCCCAGCTGTGAAAAGAGGGACATAAACATCAGGCTGTGGTTGAAGATCGGCTGCAGCACGTTGCAGCCTGGCAGGAGATGCCAAGGGGTGGCAGACCACCAGCAGCACAGCAGGCTGGCGGCTGGCTCGAGGTGAGACCAGTTACCAATAGCAGGGTGATACTGGTGGAGGAGCAGGCAGGGCTCTCAACCAACAGCCAGCCTGCTTTTGTGGGCGCTCTGGGAGAGGAGTGTTCTGGGGAGAAAGACAGACAGAAGAGGATGAAAAGATGGGCTTGATGGGTGCGTGAAAAACCCAGTAAAATAGAACAGCAGAGACTTCTCTGCCAGCTCCCAGCACTGCAATAGCCCGGTGCCAGGCCAGAAACACACCAGAGCTGGCACCAAGGGAGGGAAGGGAAGGCAAGATGGGGTCACACATGCCAGTGCTTTGATCGGAGCATGGTGCTGAGGCACTGCAGGTTCAGGAGCTTGGTCCTGGTAATCCCTTGGGTTGATACAAAGCAGGGATGCCATCATTTTCATGTCTCTGGGAAATGGTTGCACATGAAGAAATAAAACAACTTCCATCTCTCCGTCCTAGGAGCAGCTGCTTAGCTGCCCCCTGGCTCCCCACTAGGGGTGGGATCCCTTGGATCAAGCTACAGGAGGGGAGAGGCAGCTGCATCCCTGCAGAGATGCTCCCTGCGGAAGCATGGCAGGACCATGCTGCTGGGCTGCTGCGGGGGAAGATCGCCTCAGGTTACTCCCTGAATTACACCATATGCCATTAAATTATTCCACATTAGACAAATCCGTACTCTGGATGATTTCCCTTTTCCGGCATGGCTGAGTGGAGATGCAACACACCCAAACACTCTCTTTCTCTGTAATTTTTCTCTGTGTGGTAGATGAGACCTAGAAAAATAACCACGTGTGTTTCCCTACAGGCTATGATGTTCTTCTAACTGGTGCTTTTACTTGCCAGCTGAAACACATCCCTTCCAGTCCGGTGCCTTTGCTGTTGTCACTGTGATCCCTATTGCATCTCTTTGGTACTGCCCTGCAGCAGGGTGGGAAGGCTGCCACCCCGCTCCAGCCTCAGTTAAGCAGTTTTTTAATTTCTTTGCTGGCACCAATAAATGTTTGCAAGAGTGAGGCATAGGTAGAAACTAGACACCGTCGAGAGGGCTTGAGAGTCCCAGTCTCGTCCGCTCTGCTTGGGGCTGCGTTTAGCAATTTTAAGAAATGAGGTTCTTCAGACATCTGGCATGTCTGCCTTCTTTTCCAGGCAATTTCAACCAACTCGCACAAGTCAGAGCAATTGCAGATGTAATAACAAGCTATAATATCATCGCTGCGCCCTTCAACGCGTTCGCTGTTGGGGACGCAGCAGTTGCGTGGCTGAACAGCGTGCGCCGGCTGAACGGCTGGTTTCCCATCAGCTACTGCTCGAACCGCCGTGTGCCCCACGGGAGACGTAAGGGAAGATGTACGAGGAGGTGGTGGTTAGAGGAGACAGGACGCAAATTTGCAGGAAATAACATTTCATTGGCTTTGCTGTTCGTGGGATGCCATCCTTTACAAGCATAAATAGGTTATCCTCTCTTTTTAAATTCCCTGTGTTACTGGCTTCGTAGTGTTGGCTGTTCCCACACAACCCATAGGGACAGATTTGTTGTAGCAAAATGAAGGGGGAAAATGAGTCTTTAACTTGACCTGCAACATCAGAGAATTTGAAAAATTGTGAGTGTTTTTGTAGAGCTTCTATATCATCACCCTTTTCAACTGAGCATCCTGAATGCTTTATAAATATTAATTAAGTCTCATGTGGCTCCTCTGAATTACGTAAAGACAGAATTGCCTCATCCATCAGAAGAGAGGATCCAGAAGCTGCTTAACAATTTGAGACAGCATTAAATGACACCAGCCCAGTGAATAAGAACATAACATCCGCTTGAAACTCTTGGGCAGAAGAAAAATTTGAGCAAGTGGACTATATCTTTCCACCCTTGCAAAAAAAAGTAAAGTTGGATCACGAAGGGCAACATGAGGATCTCTCTTCCCACACCCTCCTTCTGTCTCTCCTTTTGCTTTGTGGCAAAATCTTGTCTCCCCAGGTAAACTTTATCTAAGGTTAGGCTTTTGAAAAGGAAGCAACCTAGAGGGGAAATGCCAATAAAACCCTCACCCTCTCTCCCAGTCCTAAGACACTATTGCTGGCTGACAGATACTGACTCTGGGAACTACTGGAAGAAAGGGCTGGACCAGAAGGATGGAGATGCCAGGGGAGCACAGGGGTTAATGGTGCTCTGTGGAGAAGCATAGAGCTGGGAGCAGGACAGTGAAGCCAGCCAGGATGTGGAAAGCACGTTAGAGGGGAGAACAAGGTGAGCTAAAGGTCTGCCAACACAATATCAGTGCCCAGGGGATGCTGCTTGTTTGGGAATGATTTTCAAGGTTATTTCCTGTCATTAGGATCATAGAGGCTCACCCAAATAGAAAGCTAAGAGCAAACTGCCTGCCAATTACATACCAGGTACTAGATAAATCACATACCACACCCAGCTGAAGGATTTGATTTGGGGCCCTAGTTCATTACAAAGTTTTAATCAAAGTGGAGACTGGCACTTAAAAAATATGGAGAGGCTTTCGTTATTTACTCAGATTTCTCATCTCCTACTAAAATGATTCTCATTTACTCTTTCAAATGCCAGAGATAAACTCTGGATAAACTGTTTATCCAGCTTGACTCCCCCGTATCTGTTTTCTAAAGCCACTCTGCATCTAAGGTTTCTAATAAGACAATCGCAAACCTGAACAAAAATAAAGTACAGTGCAAAAAATGGTGTTGGAAAATAGGGGTTGTTTTTAGTTTTGGTGGTATACCAGATACACCAAGGCAATCTTGGAATGTTCTAAGATTTCAGCAAGTACAGAAGATGTGCTAGAGATCTTATTTGTTTCTCACGGACACTAACTGGCCTTTTATATGGAAAATGGTTACAGAAAAGGACCTGCATGGCCTGGTGGGAATCAAGCACCTTAATCACTTACAGTGCTTGCCCAGGCCAACTGCTGCCTTAGCTGCAGCTGCGTTGGCTAGAACATAGGTTTATATTAGGATATATATAGGATTATACACCTCTAACAAGCACTTAAGAGGCCACAGCTGGAAAAATGTGCCCAATTTTGCCCCCATCCCAACTCCAAGACAAAGGCTTACTCTATCTTGCTCTTAGGAGGCACAAGATGCAAAAAGAAAAATTCCTACTAGATACCAGGAAAAAATCCTCAGTGAGGGCAGTGAAACCCTGGAGCAATGGCTCAAAGGTGCTGTTGGATCTCTGTCCTTGGAGGCATCAAATGCCAAACTGGAAAAGGTGCTGATCAATCTGTCCTACACTGGCTCTCCTTAGAGGCAGGGTGGGGTGATGTTGGACCACCTGACTTCCAGAGGACCCTCCCAACCTAAATTACTCTTTTGGTTTTTTTTCCTTCTCAGTTGCCTGTTGGGAACAGGAGCAGACCTGTGGAACCTATATTTTTAATTTCTCTAGGCCATACTTAGACAAATTAACAGACATGAACAGCCTTTGAGACATTAAGGTTTGTGTTGCTGTAAGAATCATGATTATTGTAAGGTCATGAATGTTCTGCTTTTTGAAAATTTAAAAGCAGAACGGGTTTTCTTATTTTGATTTCTTTTTTCACCACATATGAATTCACCCCTGCTGAGTTTTAATCTACTATGAATTTTCTGGCTTTATTTCCTGTAGAATTTCTTTTGAAGAGCCCTTGTAGAGAATTGCATGGACTTTGGATGGAAATGAAAGGTAATTCAAAGCATAGATCTGTTAATCCTGAGAGTCTCAGTACTACCTCTTAATATACATCAGTAAAATATGCAAAGTTATGGCAATCAGTTACAGCACGGCTGCAATGACTCTGTTAGTAGCTTATGCAAGGCACACTACATGAAGATTGATGAAGAAGGGAGGAGGTGAAAGTGTATTTATTTTTATTTAAATGGTCCCAGCTCAATGAATTCGCTGTGTTCTTGGTGTGATAACCCAATCAACGATTAGCTCTGTGAAATAAAAGGATTGACAGTGTTTAAATGCATTTCATTTTACAATAGTTCTTTTCCTACACACAATATCTGTACAGGAAAACTAATGATACTTGACCAAGTAAGCAAAAATGAATTATTAGGTAGGTTTCACTGTAATGATCCTCTGCAGTCTCTATGTATCTTGGGAAGGGTTTTTTTGTCATTTTTTTTTTTTGCATGTAAGACAATACTACATGATTAGCAAATAAACACCAATCTTGTACTCCCCATGGATTTTTCCTCATGCCTTTCCAGTCAGGAAAAAAAAAGGGGTACAGTGGTACATTGCAAAGAAACAAAGGGCACTTAAGGCAAAACACAGTGCTGGGAGCAGCTCAGTTAAGTTATAAGTTTGTCCTCATGTAAAGAAGTTTTTGAAGAGCACTATTAGTTCCCAGTGAGATGAAGTATGATTTCAGGAGTGGTTTCACCATTTGTCTCTGTTTCAATTAACAGTTTGGCCTCCAGGTAAAATAACAGAAAGTATATGTACTCATAATACCCAGCAAATGTTTTCTTTCATTTTTTTTCCTTTCTTTGTTTTTAGTATTATCAGTTCTCCCCATAGTTAATTTGTCAGCATTATCATTAAAAACCTCTGGTTCTCTTTTTTCACATGAGCTCTGAAAAAATTTGCTTCAGGCTTCAAATTTGTTTTCTAAGGGTCTTGCTCATGAGATCCTTTAAACATTTCATGGAGTCATAAAAATATGCTAGGCTCTGCTCCAGCTTTTGGATTCATTCCATTGAATCTTTGCCACAAAACTTTACTAAATAAGTTTTTAATACACTTTTATTAGTGAATTTGTTATAGAGCATATTATAAATTTGTCAGTTTCTTTGTAGCTTTATTTCTGCTTATCAAAAAATTAAAAAACAAAAAAGCTTGCTCTTCCTGCTGCTTTAGAAATTGATTCTTGACTCAGATAATGCACTCTTAGGATTCTCAGAAAGGTTATTGCATACTTGTATACTTTCATAGCTCTCCTATTTCCCTTACTTCAACCTCTCCGGTCTGCTTGTTTTAAATATTTCCGGAAGGATTTCGAATGACATGATCTAGCTGGCAGGGATCTTTAAACAGCGTTATTGTACCTACAAAATCTCCCCTGGGGAGGATTTTAATTCTGCAGAGAACCTTTCCAAAGTGGCTGAGGGAATCGGGTTTCCAGAAGAAAGGAGAGAACCCAGGATTTTCTTTTGCTTAGAAGATCTAAAAGAAAGTGAATTATCCATGGTGTTGTACAGTTAATAAACACAACTCTTTATGTGGCTCTTTAGTTTCTGTGAAGTAGAGAAATGCAGGATTTGTCCTGCTAGAAGAAAATCTGGTCTGTGTCATCCTGCCTCCAACAGCTGCCGGGGGCATGTGCTATGACACAAGCCTGAGAAAGCCCACAGTTAAATAACTCCCTCAAAGGAGAAGTTTGTTCCCAGATCTCCAGGCTCATGGCTGAGAACACAGACTGAAACACAGGGCAATTTTGACTGTGTGATCTTCTGTATCGTCCCTCAGTGCTGTGGCATCAATCGATGGAATGAGTTTCAAAGGCTCATTAGTGTTTGCGTGAATTGCTCCTGCCCAGGCAAATGGACATGCACTTCCTCTGACCAGCTTGCGATGGGTTCACAATTCTCTTTAACTGGATTATGTCCTTCCTTTCATAAGTATATATACAGGAGAGCTCTATTTCCCTTTCCATATGCCACTTGATATTTTACCTATTTTACTACTGTATCTCCCTCTTATAACTCCTATTGCTTTGGAATAGATGCTGGGGTGCCTGTCAGTGCATACGAAAGAGATATTCAAAATGGAATAGGCTTTTGGCTGGTCTATATAGATGTGAGTTTTATTGTTTATTGTTTCTGATAGCAAAATTTATTGTGAACTTTATTGTTTCTGATAGTCAAATAATCTCACAGGCTGCCTCTGAGTTGGGGGTGAGGGGTGGAGAGGCACAGGATCACAAGCTATCCCGGATTGCTGCAGGAATATTTCAAAGCAAACACCAATATTATCCTTTACTTCTGCAAGAGAGAAGGATTTAGGCGATGCTAAGAAGTGAGACTCAGTCAGTCAAAGGAAGCGTAATAGGAATCAGTCCTCGCTGAGTGATGAGATTTGGGCAGCGTGGATGTGCCCTGCATGTGATAGCTTTGTGTGTGTGGGAACAGTCCCTCCTAATCCTGCTTCAGCAGGCTGTATCGTGACCCCGTAAACATGGGTGATCTTATACTTTTGCTTTCATAAAACAGCATTATTGCCTGCTGCCAGATTTAGAAAGGAATTAAGCCTTCTTTCAAAATGTGAAGTTTGAATTCAGATATACTTTGTTCTCTCACCGCTTTATTCCCCTTAGCCTCCCCTCAGGAACACTCCTCATCAGAAGGACAGGCTTCAGAAGACCCTGTGCTGCTTCCCAACAAGGGAAGAGCATGGGTAAGAGTCCCAGCGTCAGATCTCTGCCTGGAGTCAGGCCACAGCACTGTCAGATGGCACACCCTGAGGGCATCCCTTCCACCGAGCCTAATACTGTCCTAAATGACTGAAAGGGTGTTTTCTGCCCCTGCTTGTTCAGGAGTTAGGCACTTGAGTTGCCTTCCTGCCTCAGCCCCTGAACTGACAGCAAAGTAATGCCTGTAATTGTTCATACAGGTAACTCTGCAAACAGTCCAGGGCATTGGAAGAACCTTGAGCACTTTTTCCTGTAAAAGAGCTTGTAAGGCAGAAAGACAGGCAAGAAAATCATAATAATCTGTTGTGTAATAAATCCCTGCTTAGGTGGTTTATGAAGAAAGGAGGAGTATATTTTTTTCTTTCAATATTGCTCACATAAGGAACCATCTAAAAGCACTGAGTGAAATGAGAGGAAAGGCGTGAAAGCAGGTTTCTTGTCACCTGGGTAAGGAAAAGGGCAGGAGGGGAATTTACTGTCACCAGGACTTTACAATACCTGCCTGCTAAGGTTAAGGAATGCTTCAAACTGCAGCTCAAGTTTGCTCTTCAGTAGAGCATTAAGAACCACCTAATCGAATTATGTGAAAGCTGTGTCCTCTAGCGAGGCTCTTGTGATTGCTGGTGCCAATAAAGTCCTCCAACTACAGAGATGAGATTACCCTGGAGAGGGACCACAGGGTTGGAGGGGAGTCATAGCACTGCTGAGCAGAGCAACGAGCTTCAGAATTATTTGTGCAGAGCTGTGATGCAGGAGCCCCCCAGTGAGTCTCTTTAGTGGGCCAGACCTTACAGCACTTCAGAAAGACCTGCAATACGGGGGGAGTCATCTCTCTGCATCTGCAATGGGGCTGGCAAAAGGAAGCACCCTGAATCATTAAGATAAACATCTGAAGGTAATGGTGGTGTCTGGGGTTCACGAGTAACAGACATGTATGTGTGATCTTGTGCTAGTAGCACTTTATCTGGGAAAAGGAAGCAGAGAGAGAGAATGGCCAAAAGTGAGTCAGTAAACCTTAGCCATGGAGTTCTTCTGCTTGTCATAGGCAAGTGATTTAAAACTTTTATCCCTTAGCTGCTGCTAGCACATTTTGCACATATCATCCTTCTTCATGCCACCTTAGAGCTGTCACCTGAGATGGAGAGTGCAGAAGTGATACAAAAATCACCTCTACAAACAGGGCTCAAGACTAACAAGAAAACCCAAAGACAAGTCATGTACTCATTGCTTGTAGTAATCAGTTCTCTCCAGCAATAGCTGAAAATCAGTGCTTTCCCTTGTGGCGTTTCTTAGCAAAAGCTTTCCTTGAAAGGAAATTTTAGGCATGGAAATGAGAGTTAAATTCCTGATGGTCCCCAGGGTATTTGAGCATTCAGTTCTTACAAAAATTAATGGAATTTGGGCCTGTAAATCCCTTATGTGGCTTCAAACATCCCGCTTGGCTAATATTTAAATTGCTGAAGTTCATCACAAACCCCTAAGAGTGAACACCAGCAGGACCTCCCAGGATTTGAGAATACCAGCAGCCAGCAGGAGGGAAGATGTTCTCCTTCACCAGTATATGAAATGCTTCACTTTCAAACCTGCTGAGCCACAACAGTCGCAAATCTTCAATGGCATTTGTAAGTCTTCAATTTCATATGTTCATATGTTACTGAAGTCTTAAATTACTTGCTTAGACAATTATCTTTTAATGGCACTTCCCACTCATGAGCTGCTCTGGATCACACATGTCCTTTTGGTTGTCTGCTATGTGACTTTGTCCGCGGACTAGACCTTGTATTTTAAACTTTAGAAGTGCTTAGAGACCGTCTTCAACCCAGGACCATCTTGTCTGCACTGCAGACAATGTCTACATGTAGCAAAAAACATAGTGTTCGTGGTAGTAACTGTGGTCTGCCAGGTCTAATCCCAGTTGGGGCAATTAGTGGGCATTACTGCCATAAGAAGCAGTGGGGCAATTATTAAAGCCACACTTCATGTAAGCTTTGGAATGAGAATTCAGACCGGGAATATTTGGGTACGGATCAGAGTTTTTCTTATAGCTTTTGTGAATTCTGCTTGAATGCCCACAATATTGGTCAGCGTGGCAGTACTGCATGTTCATTGTGATGCCTACATTGAAGGTGTGACTGGACAGACTGTGTCTTGTCCTGTTTCCACCACTGGAGGCTGCTGCAATAAGAAGCGTGATTGTTCAGAACCACCCATTGTAGCACAAGGGACACAGCAGAATAAATCTTAGGGAAACTTGGTCAAAAAATCATGGACTTTCATCTCCAAGCTGAAATGCATCTGTTTTACTAGCTGGTCTGAACTTCTTCTTGAAAAAGACTTGTATTATGACTCTGAAAGATTATATTCCTGTAGATTTCATACTGATCTTCTGGCATCCAAGGTTTTAAAAGTAGAATTGTTTCTTTTGCTACTTCTAGAAAATCCAGATTTGGTACTGCCAGAAAATCTGGGAGTATAAAAACACCACAGCCTTAAGGTGGATCATGCTACCAATGGTAGGCTCTAAACAGGACTTTTTAAAATAGTGAATGGTTTGATCCATGCAAATCTGTTTTCTCATACCAGGGAGAATATTCTTAGTGCAGCTCTCTTTTGGGGAATATTACAGCGTTAATCCCACAACATTAGACATGATTTTTCTCCATCAAAACACTGATGAACAATTTGAAAGGAGCAAGCACACCGTGTTAACTGTACAAAATCAGCCCAGTAGCTGATAACCTGTTCTGCAGAAGAGGAGAA
Organism: Nycticryphes semicollaris; assembly: GCA_013400055.1. Taxonomy (NCBI): domain Eukaryota; kingdom Metazoa; phylum Chordata; class Aves; order Charadriiformes; family Rostratulidae; genus Nycticryphes; species Nycticryphes semicollaris. Next base: position 492,080 of record VXBJ01000662.1, read on the forward strand.
TTAGAATGAAATAATAATGTTTGCTATTTCTTTTGTATCTTTTATGCTAGATTTGCAAAATGTTCTCTAAAATTGTCATGTCCTTGCAATATATTGTTAAATATTTTCATTCCTTCCCATGTGATGGGCAATAATAAATGAAGTCACTGAATTCAGAGGCATAAGAGAGGCTTAAGGGTGCCTGGAAAGGCAGCAGCAAAGGATGGAAACCAGCTACTTGAGCTTCTAACCCTCACCCTTACAGGTCTGCCAGCTCTGAGGAAATTTTTGGCCATTCCTGATACTGGACAGAAACTATAGTGGATGTTGTCCTGTTTACAATGTCTTCATCTGGAAAAGGCAGACTTGCTGTATTCCATATTAATTCACAAAAGGCTTTGCATCTTCAAGCACATATTGTCTCACACAAGTCAGAGGGAACTTCTCCCAGCTTTGTGTATCTTAAAGAAATAAGGTTTTGTTTAAAAAAACTGATGTAGAGCAAAGGAAAAGATAATTGGCATAGTTTGGATTAACCTGCCAGTTCTGAGAGAAAACTTCAGTATTAATGATCTAATTGTGCTTTAATTACCTGCATAATGAGAAGACATGGATACTTAATAATATGTGTTTCACACCAGATAGGGTTCAGTAGTAGCCACGTAAATGATGCAAAGAATATAAAATATGATAGAATAAAGCATTTCTGTGAGCCCAATACTCTGATGTCTTACAATTTAAGATCTAGAAATTAAACAGCTCAAAACACCCTGCAAGAGCTAATCAATCCAAAAGTACTTACAAACAATAATTCAGTCAGCTGGTGAACTAACTGAGTGCTAATGATGAGTGAAGAAGACTCCCTGCATTTGTGAGCTATTAGTTGGATCATCTGATGTGGTACTGAAGATAATTGTCCACCAATATATATGAAAAACAATGTGTGAAAAGAATTTGATCCCAGAAAGTGTTCACGTAGTTGGGATGTTATCTCAGAGAGCTGCTGAGATCATAAAATTGAATCACAGCGTCATAAAGTTGTTTAGGTTGGAAAAGACCTTCAAGATTCATGGAGTCCAACCATTAACCTAGCCCTGCCAACTCCACCTCTAACCCATGTCCCTAAACACCACATAATTTGTTAATGGCTTTTATATTGCTAATGACATTTGCAAATGTCATATTTCAAATGAAGGAACAGGTCACACTGTAAGGCCCTTGAGGGTACTAATAGCCCTTTGTGTCCCTGCCCAACCTTCCCTGGGGGGCTCCCCCACCCCTGTCCATGGCCCAGAAGACCCATTTCAGCTTGGCTGGGGACTGTCAGTCCCTGTCTGTAGATGCACCTGCCTGTATCCCTGCCTCCTGGATGGATCTGGACTGGTAGCCTGGCTCACAGATATTCCCCCTGGGATTATTTTGTAGCCTTCTCTCCAGTCCTGCCTTTCTAAAATAACCACTGCTGCCATATCCTAGATATAGAAGCCCACTGAACTGTATATCCAGTGCTTTCCTGGATGGTTGCCTGTTTCTGTCTGGTTTTCTATTTTTGGCCTAAAATGCTGTGGAGCAGGTGCTCCTAAGTGTTGTGGAAGGAAAGGTTATGGCCAACACTCAGACCTCACTATGGGTTCATTATGGATAGACACTAAGATCACTTGGGGTGGGAAACAGTGGTTCAGGTGTTGGCCGGACTTAAGCAGTGGGTAGAAAGGGATATTCCAGTGCAATATTCTGAACTATGGGCAAATAAATCAGTCGCTGAACAGCTGTAGCCAGTTTGCAGCAGAGACTCAGGTGATGCAAAAGACCCATGAAGCAGTGGTGTGTAAAGCACAGCTGTAGCTGCAGAGGGCTTGAATGGAAAGGAGCTTCTGCCCTCTGGTCACCTCTTAGATACTTCAGGGGGGTTCCTGACACCCTGCAGCAAGGAACTGCCCTGGCCAGGTCATTCATTTTTTCCCTTTGAGAACAGTGGTGGGTGCTTTGATGGGATTTTTACCAACTATTTGGTAGTATTTGAATTTTCAGCTGGGCTCTGGGGTGGTAATTTGTGTCAATGGAGTCCTCCTCAGTTACAGTGACTGGAAGGCCAACCATATGGTTCCTCACTGAAGACACTTGTAGTACCTGGAAAGAACAGGAAGTTTTCAAAATAGCTTCACAAAAGAGAAGAAAATAATCAAACAAGCATTTTACTCAGGAATTTCAGAAGAGCAGCAAGTTAACTAAAAAGTGATGCTTACACAAAAAAGATGTTTCTAGAAGCTGGGACAAAATGAAATAACTTTCAGAAAAACAAGAGGGAAGGAAATGTATTTGTTATTTTGGGTTTTTTTTTCCTCACTAAAACCTCATTTATTTGTTACTGAAACACTGCACATAATAAATGCATCCTTCTCTTGCATGGTATAATTAATGCTGAAACACATCTAACAACAGGTCTGCTTGCCCAGCACCAGAGAGTCATCTGCATGGCTTTCCTCAGATGTTGGAGAGCTTCTCTTTGGTCCAAACCCAGCTGATGGTCCCTGTGTTAGCAGGGTGGAGAAACACAAGTTCGCTTGTTGTCTGCCTGCAGCTGTTGGAAGCATCTCTGAACTCTCTCTTATTTTCAAACAAGAGGGAAATTACAGGTACATGAGAGTTAGACTGTGTATCTTTGTTACCACAGGGTATTTATTATCATGTCATAGCAAAAAAAACCCCAAGATAATCTTTGCTTTTAATTTAATTACAGTAGATTCCTGCATATGACAATACTTTAATGGCAGCTCAACTAAATCTCTGGTAATTTTCTCTGCCTCTCGGGGCTGAAGACCCTTTGAAGATTTAGGCAATTTGTTTCAAAATCCATTCTTTTGTGGACCACTAGGATTTTTGTGGTGTCAATTGCTATACTCACTCCTGCTTGCTGTACAATGTGCTGACTACTTTTCAAAGCAATTTCACACTTTACTGGGAAAATAAAAAGTAAATTGTTTTAGATACTATTTAGAAAAATAATGTGGACAGGACTGGTGACTGAAGATATGTCCATGGTATTTAAAGCATGAACTCAAACATAGAAGTTGTTTTAATAGCAGCAGTAGCAAGTGCCACTAAAAGATGAAACAAACCAGAAAGACCTTAATTTTTATGATTTAGGAATGAAACTCCAGGTGCAATGAATTTAACATGTGCCTGCTTAGTACTTTCAGAATGAAATAGCTCTGTATCTGTGCAGGCAGTCTGAGTTTGCACAGCAGTACATCTTTTGGTACCTGGAACTCTGGCTCACACTGATATTGGCTAAGCATACTTTTGCCTCCTTTCTGGGGGCAAATTTGAAAGATGCATGGAATTTACAGTCAAAACCAGCCTTTGGTGGCTAGTTTTATAGTATAAACTCTCCAGTTTTCCTTATCCAGAGGCGAGTTTCAAGGCATAAAAGACTGGCAGTGATCAGAACAAACAGCTAGAAGGCTGAATCTGATTCCAGAAAGCTGGTCTGTGAAGCCATGGGGCAGGGGTGCCTCCATGCAGACCTTGGGTGTCGAAAACTAGGCAGAGGTTGAACAATACAATTATTGAAGCCAGTCCCTTCCTAAGGCAAGGAAGCACAGAAAAAGAAGCACAAGCTTCTGTTGTAGCAGAGAGGTTTGTTTTCGTTGTACTGGTGTGCCTGTTGTAAGCCATGGCATTTAGAGCTGAAGACATTGCAGGTGACGGGTTTAGAGGTGATGGGTATGGGACCTATCTATATCCAACATGAAAAAGACATTTTTTTTGCCCATGTGAGGAAAAGTGATCATAATGCGCGAAATATGACATCCTGTGCTCTGCAATAAGTCTTTCCTAGAAGCAGACACAGCCTGAAAGATTTGAGTCTTCAGCTGTATTTCAAAAGCTGCGAGGCTCAGGTATGCCGAGATCTGTTATTTATGGTCTGACCCACTGCACACAGAATAACAACACACACAGGATTTAGATTTATCCATTGAATGTTAAATTATCTACATCAGCTCAGGCAATGCATGGGCCACCTGATCCATTTCTATTTTGTCATCAAAACAATGCATGGTATTTAAATTCTGCAGCAGTAATAGCAGACAAAAGAATCCAAATTCCTTAAGTAACTCACAGTGTGTCATGACTTTCCTTATAATTGATGACACTGCCGTTAGTTTTGCTACAATATTAACCAGTTTATATTAATTTTCAATTCTGTTTTGTAGTTCTTAAGTGAATTGCACATTTGCCAGATAATATCCAGGACCCAAAATGCTATTTAGTAGAAAACAGCAATAAAATTACTGTATAGCTTCCTGTGTGTGTGTTTTAATTAATCAAAGATAATACTCTGTGTAGAACATAAAACAATTAATTCTGGCTAGCAGACAAAGATGAAACATTTAACTACTCTGTTAGATAATCACAAGGAAAAGGCATATGAACCTGAGAGAAAGAGATGGGGAAAGCTTCTCTGTAAGCACAGGGGAGAATTAAAGGTGAAGTTAATTGAAAAAGAGAATTGGGTGGATTGAACCTAGAGGAGAAAAGAGTGGTAATGACACTTTGGGAGGAATTAGAACTCTATTGCTACGGTAAGATCTTCTGTGCTTAATACATGGAGATCAGTCCTAACCAAAACCAAATTCAATCTGATATTATTAAAATGGTTGAGCTATGCTTTACTATATAAACAAATTAATATGTAAGAAAGAGAACATTTTGATGGTTACTGAGAAAAAGACCCGCTGTCACTCTCACAAGTGGAGAACTTGAGCCTTAATGTGAGATCTCACTGGCAGCAGATGGGGCACGAATTCAGGGAGGTTGCAGAGTCCTAGAAAAATAGAATAATTTTCTAAGGGGTTTGGGTTCCCAGGAGAGGTAAAATAAAAGACAGCTCAGAAGTCCTCATGGTTTATTTAGGACTAAGGCACGGGAAAATCTGTGGAAGCGCTTCTGTTGTCTTTAGTGGACTTGGAAGGACACTCAAAATATTTCTTCCATAACACACATTCACATCACGTAAAAGGAAAGCATGCGAGTAAATTTGAATAGCTAATCATGGCAGGAGGGTTGGTACTTGGTGATCTTTCAGATCCCTTCCAACCTGAACCATTCTATGATTCTATGTTTCTGTAAGTAAACCTGGAGAATAAGGATTTACACAACTGAATCATAGCCCACCCACTGCTTGTTTCCTCTCTCATGTATGGGCCTTAAGGACAAAAGTATCATCACATCACCTAGTCTGATCCCTGCCATCCAACTATCCTTATTGATCCCATAAGTTCCAGCATGCACTCAATATTGTTTGGGCCAGTATTATCACATTGCTCTGACTTAGCTGCTAACTTCATCCAAAGAATATCTTTCCTGCAGGGAAAGAAAATACACAGCTTTCTTGAGTCAGTTTTTGAGAGGTCAGCTGGTCTGGAAATTTCTTTCCCTTCAATTCAATCCTACCCTTTAGTCCATCCTATACATCTTGGCAAAGACATATCTATATCTAACTCATACATCTTAAGCGCTACAAATATTAACACTGACTAACCCAATCCTTTTCTCCTAAGGTCACCTTCACCCTTAGTCCTGTAAATAGAAGTCACGTTTTAGCAATGTTACTCTATGCACTTCCCATTGTTTGTGTGGTTTACTCTCCCAGATTAGCTCATTGCTCTCACCTGCCAAACAAGGTGCCCTCATCTGCTCCAGGTGAAGCTGAGTTTTAGGCTTAATAAGCCTGCACTGAAGAAGATAAAAACCTCAAGGAAGAAGCTAATTTTCAGACTGTGTTTCTCTATGAAGAAAGAAGATGCCTTTTGGATTAAGGTCCAGTTGAAGGTAAGTGCTCTATAGGGTCCTGGCATTAGATTTGTGATATGGCTGGAGTTTAGATACTTAACAACATTGTAAGTCCAGTTACCCTCAGTAGCTTAGAAGCCACTGATCTCTGGAGATGTGTGCAGTCTGTTTGCTAAGTGTTGCTGAGTAGTCTAGATGTAAATACAGCATCTTGGTTAAGTGGTGGAGGAGAAGTATAGCTAGCTTACACTTCACCTTGAAAAATTAAGTGTTAGATCTTGCTATTGGTGTTCCTTGAAATGGTTAGTTTGGGACCTCAAAAGAAAAGCTGACAAAATTCCTTATATGTGTGCATGCACACTTCCTATTCTGCTGAGCACACGTAATGTGGTTCTTCTCTTCCTTCATTAAAACAGTCATTTCTATAGAAGCTGTCCTAGCCACTAGGCTCCAGTACCTATTTTGGAGCCCTACTTGCTTTGGATTACATGTACTAGAGGTTATTTCTCACTCATAGGAGCTGTTTATGCCTATAATGGAGCTCTAGGCAAGCCTGAGAGGTAGATGAGGCAAAGTTTTCCAGCATTGTTTTGTTTGCTTAACACAGAGATTCTTCGACTAAACTCTATTTGTCTCTAGGGGCTCTTCATAGTCTACTTAAAAAGCAAGGATTTTCTTGTTAAATTACTACCTGCCTCTCTGTGTAGTTCCAAACCCTCAGAGTCTGGCAAATGAACTGAGTTGTTCTATGCTGCCCACTGAACTTGGCAAACTGAGACTTACTCTTGTTTCAGAGTGGTGGCTGTAAAACTTGGAGCACGTCAAGCTTTATAAGTAATGAAGACCAAAGAATGTAACAAACTACTTCTTAAAAAGCAAAGAAAGAACTCAATGGGTGCAATTTACTTTTAGTGATGAAGTATGTCTGCTGCACAATAGAGTTAAAAAATTTAATAGTATAAAATACAAAATTTCTTTTTTTCTTGGGTGCTAAATAACTCTTCCTTGTCAATGGATTTGTGAAACGCTATTTCATAATCAAATAAAACTTCTTTATTGTCAACAAGTTAGTTATTGTAGCAGACAAAAGGATTTTATATAGCTTTTTAACATGAGGACACAAAACTTGTCTCCAAGTTGCTATTTAATAGAATGTAATAGACCTTTCAAGTTTGTGAAATCTGACTATTCAAGTGATTAATAGATGAAAGGGGATATGTTAAACATTAAGTATAATTTATTATATACTGACTCCTCTGTAGCCTGTGGAGCAGATGGTGGGGTGCTGTAAAATACAGCCAAGTCCTGTAACAGAGGTCTCTGCAGGTTGTGATAAATGGAGCATGTTACCCAGTAGAGAGCAGGCCTCTCTCTAAGAGGAAGGGCAACACAGTAAGAGTGAAGGGAAATAAGGCTATTTTTTTGGTGTGTATGTGGTAGGGCTGCTTTTAAGGCATGTATTGAGTGGCCTCGAAAAGAAAGTGAATCATAAAATTGTGTCAGGCTTATTCCCAATTTCAGGAAAATGCTGTGCTAGGCTAAATAGGAAAAATGAGGTGTTGGAGGGGTGAAGCTGACAGCGTTGGAGAATAATACACTGTTGTGAATAATACTCTGTTTTCGTTTCTAATAAACACTGCTGGGTGAGTAATGGTCTTTGACTTGGTGAGACCTTATTCAGCAAGCAAACTTTGCAAAATTGAGCAAATGGGTAAATACTCAGCAGTGCTTATAAACAAGCGTTGCATGAAGGACTGGATGTATGTGAGCATGGCTCTTGGACTTGAGCAGGAAGCTCGGCAGGTATTTGTGTGAACAAGAAGGGGTTTGTAGAGCTGCTGAGGGAGAAGCCCTCCTATTTCTCTTGCCATCCAGCTGTGGAGGACTATACCTGGAGCTATGTCACCTTGCTCCACATTGTGGCTCCGAAACACTTCCTTCTGGTTTATCTGAGCTAGTGGTCACCAGAACTGTTAAGTGTGTGAGTGGGTGGAAGGAAGGGCAAGTTTGGGCAGAACCACCTCTATTTTAGAGAGGGATATGTACTAATGATAGCCTGCTCAGTGCACTTCAGTGGAATAAGTGTTGAAGAAAAGGTCTTTACGAGTAGTAACCTTAGGCCCAAAAAATGGCAAGATGCATTCCCCATCTTCACTTTTATACCTGTTTATTCAGCTGTGTGTGTTGGGAAGGGGTTGGAATTTGTGGTACTTGCAGACACAGGCTGGAGGTGTCATACAGGGAATAGTTAACTTTTGTGGGTATTTTGCAGGGATCTCATTGGAGCACCCTGCTGAAGTTAGTAGAATGTAGCAGGTGACTGCATGGGTCAATTTCAGAAGGAAATCTGTGACAAGCACAGATGGCCCCCTCTTCCTTACTTGGCAGGTACTTTTAATCTCATAGTATAATATTAAAACTATATTGTGTGAAGTGCAGGTGTGGTTTTCTTCTTTTCTAAGAGAATTGACTAACTTGCTGAAGGTTTTTCACCCTGTCTATAAACAATCAATCTTGCTATACAGAAAAAGAAAAAACCTAAAATCTGTCTCTAGCCTGCATGCATCTCAAGTGTAACTTCTGAACACATGCATAATTGAATATTCCTTTAAACAAATCTTTCCCAGAGGGAGGGGAAAAAAAAAATCCTTAAACGTTTCTTAATGTGGTCTTGCTCTTCTGTGTTTCTACTCAGAATTATTTTTAATAAAATAGGCCTTTGCTGTGAAAAGTGACTACAGCAGTGAGTACTCTGTTCAGTTCTCTTTCATTCTTTAATCTGTCAGGCCCTTCCTTTAGAAGCACAGGGATTGTGTATGTTAATCTGTCACTTGAATTCTTCCTGAGCTTGAAGGAGGCTTGTACTACATGTCTTGCCTTGGGTAGGTCTCCCAATAATTAAGGATCTGCCCGTTATATTAATTGCATTTCCTTTATTCTCTAATAAATGCCATTTGTATGGTTTCTTCCATCTGATATTCTTCAAGCTCTTTCACAAAGGATGCTCTTTATTCTTTCCAGTGGAATGCTCTATCTTTGATCCTTACAGCGCAGGCGAAAGCACTTGGATTTTGATTCTCCCACTTAAATGAGTGCAAAGTGTGATCTTGCAGGTGAGAAACTTTAGTGGTGACCCATAAGGTCTGGTTGAACAATGGAAAGGTGAAAGCTTCAAGAGTACCTTGACTCCAAATGCAGCAGTGTTGGCTCTGGATTAACTGTGGGTCTCTGTTCCAATGCATTAGTAATCTCAAGTCCTAATAGAATGATGCCCCAATGAGAGTTACCCTGTATGAGTTTCTTGTGACTGGTAGGTTCAACTGAATGTTCCCAAAGTGTCTGTGGCAGTCTGGGCACAAGTTCAGCTCAAGTATGTCCAAATCTCCACTGTTAAGTTCCAGCACTTTCACACCTTGCTGACCATAACTGTCCTTAGTGCACACTCACAAAAGATGTCATTAAAGTGGTACGTATTTCTTCAGGCGTTCAGGCCATTCCAAAGAACTGAAGCCTGCAAATCTGGCTGGGGTCGCACAAATGCACATTTTGGTTTTGTGCCTTGATGTTAGGAAATATGTCAGCTCCCTCATTTCTCTGTGAATTCTCAGGTATGTGTTGCTGTATAGGATGAGTTCTAACTTGAACAGTCATCTTCATTGTGGGAGGATTCCTGCCCAGGCTGCTGAAAGCAAAGGTGACTTTTCCCTGTAAGCTGTAAGGGCCCTTGTGCAGATGAACTATGATGTATTTCTTCCCCCTTACATAAAGATCCTGTATTATGGCGGCATACCCTGTCAGACCACGGAGTGAGTTGAGAGAGAGCTCTGCTGTCATCTGCTAAGCTGATGTGAAATTTGGGGTGAAGCAAGAGGAGAATAGGTTTTGGGACATGCCTTTTATAACATTTTCTTTTTCATTTTCAAATAATGTGCCCCTATTACTGTTTTCCTCACTCTGGACTCTGCAGTACCCTATTTCTTTCCCACCTGGTACTACTCTTGTATAACCTCAAGGCTCGAATTTGGATTTCATATTTGTGTGTCTCTGCAACCCTTAAGCTTTGTTGCAGCTGATTATGTTTTGAGGAGATGCAGAATCTATTTGTACTTGAGTGTGCTTTGGGGGATTTGATTACAACTAGAAGGCAGCGTGTTAGCAGTGATGTTTGTGCTCTGCCTGTGCTGATGGGGTCTTTGATGTATAATTCTGTTGTATTCCTCTGCTGGGGGCTCTGTTTTCCCCTCTTGTTTTCTGCTCTGTAAATGTGTTTGTCTTGACTTCAAGAGCAGCTTTTGCTTGTTCACCTTTTAGTCCATTTCATCTGGGTCACAAGTGATCTATAATTATTCAGATATTCTGATGCCAGGGCCCTGGACCATGTGCTTTTTAATGTAGAACAAAATCTTACTCTGTATTTAAGGGAGTTATATATTTTAAAGAACTTTAGGCTGGAGGAAAAATTAATGTGGTGGCTGTGTAGGCAGGGATAAGATGAAGAAGAGTCACTAAAGTACTTGCTGGAAGGTGATCTGGAATTCTCTGTCCCATACCTTAGCATTGTTGACTGCACGAAGCTCTTTGTCAGGAATAATTAAAAGCATTTTAAGTGACATCCCTGACCACCACACAGTGCAGCTCTGTGTGTGGGTAGATGGTCAACCAGCAGCTGTGGCACTTGAGTTATTTCTGGGTGCAGCACTGAGTTTTGATGATTCAGCAGAACGTGCAGGCAGCAGGGACAGATCCCTTCCCAGGTACTTTCAGTATTTTCTGTGCTGGCTTTCTTCAAAGCTGAAGGCACTCAGCATGGAGGGCCCTCCAGTATTATGTGGGTTTGCTCCTCCCACTTAGTAGAAACAGAACTGTGGTCTGGGAGTTCAGTGCGAGGTTACAATGAGGAATTCTGAATTGTGGTCTGGGCTTGTTACAGATGCACAACTCTGTATCAAGATCTTACCTGCAGTCTTGCTTCTGCATTTCTTTAATTGGTCTCAATCACATCACAAATGAGAGGATTTTTTTTTTCCCCTCGAGGGACTGGAAACAGCTGCTTAAAGCTTTGAGCCACTACAGGTAGACCTATTAATACTCCACTCCCCAGTTCCCCCTCCCCAGTCTGTCCATTAAAAAAAACCCCTATAAAAACAGCCCAAAACCAAACCACTTATATTGCAGGCAAGAAAAATCAATCTGAGAAGTAGGCCAATGGACTGTTCTGAAAGGCCTTTTTGTCTTTCCATATTCTAACCTACCTCGTGGGGAATTTAGGTACTTTTCTGTTGTGAACTAACAGTGTGATTCAGTCTTAAGCAACTTGGTAAACTTCGTGTTTCAGTATAAGTTACAGTGACTAGATAATTGATGGGGATTCTTAATTTTTGAGAAAGTAATCATCGTGAGAGGTAGCCCTTGCTACCTGGCCCGGGGATTGGTCTTCACTGGTTTTCATCAAAACACTCAGAGTCTCTGAATAATGTCCTGAAGGAAATGGTTCTTGGCAAAAGGGTTCTTAATTAAATTCTATTTCACATTTATTCTACATGCTGATCTTTATAGCAAGCAAGTGTAATGGTTTACTTCTGAGAAACTGGCATTGTGGCCTGCCCCTTGGGGACTTCTGGGGCGACACAGAGAATTACAGCTACCATTAAACTTCTTGCAACAATCAGAAATTGAAAACACAAGAAGCCAGGAAAAGTGTCTTGCCAATTATCTTTGAGTCACAAACTTGCAGCAATACATAATTCACTTCTAAATTGGAAAGAAGATGTTCTGGTGCCGAGAAACTTGCCTGCATATTTTAGTAATATGATGAAACGTTTAGATGCTTTCAATCTGGTGTTGCTTACAGTGTTGACTCTCTGCATACAGTATTTTAATTAGGACAAACAATAATTAGGTGACAATAGTGAAGCCTTTAGCAAGTATGAATCACTATCTATGTTTACACACCTTAATAGACTCTTGCATGGGAAATGGTGCAGGGAGCACTTAGTAGCCTCTGAAGGAGAAAATAAAGGCTTCAGTTTGTATATAGGTACAACGAAGGCTGGTGGTGATGCAAAATGTAGGTAATAGATACAACAGCTCGTCTTGCACAACTCCTTTCTGGCTCTGCTGGTGGGAATAGTTGTTTTTTTTTTTTCTGGCAGCTGGAAAACCAGCTTTGCTACTATACCTTCCACTTTCTGAATGCTGCAGCTTTTTCGTTGTAAGCATTTGCACTCTAAATGCTGCTATGGTTCTGGAAATCTGCATCATCTTTTTGTAAAAACAGTCAGCTGAGGGTGGAGTGGGAGCTTGTATTTCCTAGCAGGGGTCACCTGGGCTCTTCCCAAGCAAAGCTCGCTGCTTGGCAGGGGGTGGTGCCCCCTCCAAGGCTCAAAGACTCCTCTTTGTGGTAACAGTGACCTTAGCAAAGGGGTGAGGGGCAGAGCTCTGTCTCTGGGTTATCGGATAGTTTATGGGCATGAGTTCATGCTGTGTGTGGTCTCTGCAGTGTCAGAGCTCCTGTTTTGTCGTGGGCTTTGTCCCTTGGCACGGAAGCTTGAGCTACAAAATGGTACTGGGTGACAAGTACAGCCCTGTTATTGACTAATGCTGTTGAGGCTTAGCTTACAGAGCTGCTCCTCACTAAGGATGCCAGGAAACAAGGTAGACATAATGAAATTTAAAGCAACTCCAAAATCGTAATGCCAGCAGCTCCATTTTTGTCTAAAGTGTTGAGAAGTCATTAGCCCTCATCTGAGGGTTTCCTGTTTGTGCCTATCTAGAAAGGTCACTGTTTCTTCCTGCTGGCCCTCGAGTATCACCACATAATTTCTGCTACGCGTGTGGCTCTAAGGGAAGCTTCCCATACAATAAATGTCTTCTTTCAAGCATGATGAAACAGTGGATAAGACTCAACACTGTTGAAATTGGAGGGTGAAACTCCCTTATAGCCACTCCATGACCAATTTGAAGCTTTGCTGCTGATCTGTGTGCTCTGCCTCTGCATCAAGCTGATTTTTTTTTTAAATTATTTTTTTTGAGTAACCTTCTTCTGAACTTGATCGATTCTGTAAATTACTGAGGAAAAAAATAATGCTGTAGTGTGTGTTAAAGAAACTCATATGAACAGTTGTGGGATGGTCATGGAGGTTTTAAGAAACACCTGCTTTGGAAATGGCTGCAAAATTAAGCAAATTAGTGCATTTCCTGATAAGTGCAGTGTTGAATCACTAATGCCTTTTGTGAGTTACTCCTCAAGAGTATGGGGTTTACTTCTCAAGGAAAAAAAAATTACTAGGAATAATAGTCATTACCAAGTCCCTGAGTGATGGCTGATTTTTAAGCCTGAACTTCTATTGTATAAAACAATACCTGAACTGAAATAAATCTTTAGGTGTACTCTGGGAGGAATCTGTCTGTTAGAGCAATTTAAAATAGAAGAAATAGTAATTAATGTTTTCGCCCTTTAAGAAAAACTCTGCATGCCCATTAACTAATTACTCTCCTGCCTGCTGATATTAAACTTAATGCTGAAACATTGCATTCATATCCAAAGCTGCCATTTTTGCCTATAAATAATTTTAATTATGCACACAGAAAATGGTAAGGCTCTTGCATTGTGCATAGAGTACTGAGATTTAATTATTACTTGATTGCATGGAAAGAAGGAACTTGGAGTAAATAATTCTGACAGCCTAGACCATAGGGTATAATAGTGTTTCTACAAAACAAGTATTTTTGTATCCCTAATGATTTAAGTCAGGCTGTAACACTTGATTATTTTATTTACTCCTTCCTCTTTTGACTACTTTCCAATCAAAAATTTAGGCTGTGTTTTCTGCTGGACTTTGCCTACTGAAAAGAATTAAAATAAGCTCTGCTGATCCCAGAGCAATCTGAGGTTGTTTTCTATAATGTCCAAGAGGATACAAGTTCCCACTTGAAGCTTTTCTCATAGCTCACTTGCTTGTATCTTCTTTCTCCTGAGGCAGAATCCAGAATCCTTCACCTGAATGTTCCATAATAGTTTTTGCACAACCCCAAAATACATTCCATCCAGCATCCTACAAAAACTCCTCCCCCTCCTTGCGGCAATAATCCCCTTCAATTTCCAGGACTTTCAAGGGGGATCTTTGTTCTTTGGCTCATCTTTGTGGGTTTCTTATGAGGATACCAATCTCATCTTTTTCCTTTGTCGTTAGACAAGCTATGGTCCTTGGTGTGCTCTGGCTCTGATGAGGTTACTGGGCTGCTTCTGATATGTGTTTACTTTGATGGGCCTTTAATCACGTAGCCTGACAGCCTTGGGTCTAAAAGGGTTGTTAGTTGTATGGAAGAGAGCGCAGGGTTGATGGCATCTATGTGCAGAATCCCCCTCTGGGGAGATAACCTCATCTTTTGGCTATCCAAGTAGTGGGGCTGCTGTAGGTGGCCAGTGAGAAGGAAGGACAGCATTTTCTGGCTTCACTACTCCTCCCTTTCTTCACTTAAATCTTCCAACATGAGTCTGCGGAGCTCCTAAGATGATGTGCCATTGGAAAGAAGATTTCTGTGAGAGCATCAGCTTCTGGAATCCCATTACTAGTGTCAACTGGTGAAGTGACACCTGTTTTGCCCACAGTTTAGAACTTCTTGAATGGATAAGGTCAAGCTAACTTACTGAGCTGCATCAAATCTGTTTTGACAGGCCCTGGTTAATAAAGCCCATATGAAGGGTCCCTCTAGCACTGTACTCCAGCAGAGGCCTAAGAAATGCTTAGGGAAGGGTAGTGATTTGCCTTGAGTGCTCTCCTTTCCTCTGTCTTTCAGCCTGGGGAGTTTCCTGAGGTGGGAATGGTTTATGTCTATTTATATTACTCAGTGAATTCCTATTTATGTAATTTCTAGAAGAAAGTTGGTAATGAACATGCTTTTGCCCCAAAAGGAATACTTTGCCTCCTAAACCTGAACATCTCTTAGCTTGTTTGGCTGAATGAATTGAATCAAGGTGAAAAAAACACCACCCAAACACCAGAAAACAAACAAAAACAAAATTACAAACTTGTCTGTTCTCTCCATCCTGTCATAACAAAAACTACCACAGAGTTGGAGGCTAGGCAGAACATACAAGTCTTGAAACCATTTATCTTTTTTTCCAAGAATTGTGAAGGTAGCTACCTGTTAATGTGTCTGCTGAGCTAACTGGGAACAGGAGTGCTTCTATATACAGCACAGACCACGGGAATCTGCAGAGCAGAGGTTATAGAGGCTTCTTTTCTTTCCATTTTCTTAAAGTGAAACTACTTTTTAACTGGAGCTGTCAGAAGCAGAAAGATAAGGTTATGTCTGGGCCTTGAGGCCAAATTTGGAACGTCACATCCATGCTTCCCAGCAGGAGACAAATGGGACTGACGACACTTGCACATGAAGTATTGCACAAAAGCAAGTGGTTCTGTGATAACAAGGTGCTTTTCACTTAAGACATCTTGGATTTGAAAGGAAAGAAATGTGTGTGGGGAAAATTGAGTTGGGTATGGTGCAGCAGAATCCTTTAAAATGAGAAAAAGAGAGAATTCTGTCTTGGTGGATGACTTGACACAATGTTCTTGTCAGATCAATGCAGTACAGTGTTACAACATCCTGGAAGATGAAATAATCTCATTGTTCATTATATGAGAAGTGTCTCTGAAGCAATGTTGCAAACTTTGAAAATGTACCCTGGATTTGTATCCTTACCATGCAGTATGTTAACCCAAATGATGTGAGTCTAGGCTACTGGTGTCTGAACCCTAGTATTATAACTTCCAAAGATCTTCCTTTCTTTGTACTCTGAGACTACTATACCTTGTTCTTTAGGATCTGCCTGTTCTTGTGTTGACTAGAACTGAGCTGGCATGTTGAAGGACCTGCCTTTGGCTCCATTGCTACAGGCATTCTTGTTCTTCTGTCCTGCAGCCCAGTGGTTTCTACTTTGCACTCTCAAGGTGGCTTGTGGTATGCCAGATGCACTTAGTGTGTTGTTTCCTTTCCTGCCTCCAAGACCTGCTGCTCCTCCATTGCTTTGATCCTCTTGGCCACCTAGGCTCCCACCTGCCTCCCACTGGTGCATGGAGGGGGCTGCTGCCCAAGCCCTGAAAGGGCCAGAGGACTGTCCTGAAAGGGAGAAGAGAACCACTGAGCTGTCCCTTCTTCCCTTCCCTCTTCTGTGAAAACAGCAACAGGTTGCAAGAAGAGTCTGCAAGGTGCTTTAATTCCCCACGAGGTAGGCAAATCAGGTAGGCAGGTTAAGCAGAACCACGCTTGGGTTAGCATTCCAGAGCTTTTAAGGTCTGTTTCAGGACAGCAGTATAGCTCACAAGTATGTGTTAGGAGGTCACTGCAGGCACAGATAGTTCTTCCTCCTGATTGAGTCGCTGTCCTGGAGGTAGATGTAGTGCTGAGGGACATGGTTGAGTGGTAACTTGGCAGTGTTAGGTTAACTGTTGGGCTCGATGGTCTTAAAGGTCTCTTCCAACCAAAATGATTCGTGAACTGCTGGCTGGGTTTGAAGAAAAGCTAAAAAGTTAAAGAATTTTAAAGACATACTTTCAAGAAATCACTTCTACTACTTGTTTTTCCTTACTTAATAGGAGAAAAATGTTTCTTCTGTTCTCCATCCTAGTAGCATTATTACTGGGGCAGAGTTGGAGGGGATGAAGTCTGAATATCTTCTCTTATTGAACCACAACATTTTTATGAGGCTCATGATGTCTCTTTTAGGTGTGTGCTTTGATTTTTTTTTTTGTTGGCTTTTTTTGGTGTGTGTGCTTTGTGGCTTTTTATTTTTTCTGAATGGTAGAGCAGAATTGACATCAGAAATACTAGGGTACAGATATATGTAGTGTGACAGAAATCATAAATAACAGGCCATTCAGTATGTCAGCCCAGATGATGTGAGTGTAGGCCACCAGTGTCTGGCCCCTAGCATCATTTTGAAGTGCATCATTATGACAGGGAAAAGAAGTGGGGAACTTCTTCCTTTTATGCTCTTAGAGATGTAATTTTTCAAGTCACTGTTTCTATGGAGTACTACTTGTTTCTATGACCAGTACGGGGATTGAGCTGCTAATTTGGTTTACCATCTCAAATGCGGTGATACCAGGGATCCTGGGAAAGCCGAGGTTCTTCTTGGGTTTGTTTATTTTCTAGCACTGTTGTAAAATAGTCAGCTTTCTTAGGGGACTCTGGACCAAGTTTCTGTGGCCTTCAAATGGGGAAAATTGTAGGCAAATGTAGGAGACATGGTTGCATGCATTTTTTTTTTTTGTATATGACAAAGTGTCTTAATGTATATTTAGTGTTCTCATAATGCTAAAACAGAAATTGTGTTTAAGTACCTTCAGAAATAAATATTGTAGTCTCCTGGCTCCTTTGTTAATTGGCTTTCTGCAAATAGAAAATATCAGCTTGTTCTCGAGAACTGCTGTAGACTTTTGCTACTGCAATACTTAGAGCATAGTTTCAAAGTTAATGATTCTGTGCTCAAAGCTGCCACAAGTGTAAACTGAAGTGTCTCAGGGTTATTATTCCTGGACAATGTGAGTTTGAAAAAAAAATAATGTTATAGTGACCTAAGGGAATGTTGTAACTTCAGGTGCCTGCAGGTAGGTATTAGGGCATGACTTCATTAGACTTTATTTGATATAACTTTGGGCTGTTTCTCTACTACGACCCAGTTTCTTGCATCAGAAACAAATATGTGGCCTCGAGGAGGTTCAAACAGCTTGTTGATCTAAAAACTAACTTGGTTTTTGGAGATTACATTAGTCTGGTAAATTAATATGGTCAGCTTTGCACCTACAGGCTTCCTATATTCAGCAGAAGGAAGAGATGGAAGCATGCAGACAGGGACAGGAACACTTTTCTTGCAGGCAATCTCCCATTGATCTGCATAATTTCTCAAGTAAAAGTGTATTTCCATATATATATATAAAAAAAAGAGCAACAGCATTTCTTTTGACACTACCACTTATTCTGCTACTGGTTCCGGCCTCTTGACTGTGTTGGGAGAGATTTTCTGGGTATTGTGCAATGCACTGGAATGGGGGCTTGATCTTTGCTAAAAATTAGAGTTTCAGCCCTTAGCAGGGTGCAATGTATGGGGCTAGAGCCTTGATCCCTAAGGAGAGATGTGAGCTGGAAGGAAGCTGAGCTGAAACTCAGAGTGCAGCTGAGTCCTAAAAAGTGGTCTAAAGTGCTCTCACCTGGGATTTGGTCCCACAGGTGCCACAAGTCTTGTTATGGCCTTATTAATCTAGGCAGGAACTTCTCTCTACCTGCTGTCTTTTTGAGGAGTCGGGGAGGAAAGTTTGTGAAGTCAATCAAAAAAATGACTGGCATGCAGTAGAACTTTCTGCAATGGAAAACAAGTGAAAATACTTCCTTGGAGACCCTGTGAAAAGATCTTATAGCTTGTCAGTCCACTGTGGCACTCCGAAGAGGCATTCTGTGTCTTGGAGAAATTTAAAGCTGGTAAATGGTCCTGTTGCCATAGTGACAATCCTTTTTTAATAAGAGTAAATAATTGTTCAGCTGATCAGCTCATTAGTTGTTATAGCTGAAGATCTAACTTGCCTTTGCTGCCTTGCACATCAGAAAGCATTAAGACTAGTGAGCAGGAACGGTCTTCTGAGTCAATGTTTCTTGTAGTATATTTAAGCAGAAACTTCGTTAGTTTTTAAAATTAGGCCCTTGCACACACTTATTGCATGACAATGAGGTAAGCATTTAGTGGAGAATTGGGGCAAGCTCAGTATGACTGAAGTCCTCTTTGGCAGTTACAGTCAGGTCTGAGGACCCTCTCCCTGCAGCATGGGTGGCCTTGTGAGGTGCTATGCCCCAGAAAGTACCCCTTCCTTCTGAACAGCTCACTGAACTTAATTCTACTTTCTTCTGCCTGCCAAAAGAAAGTCAGAGATGGTGGAGCAGGGGGGTTTTGCTCATGATGACCACCAATATTAAAACCACAGCTGAGCCTATGGCTCAAGACACCAGAGTGCTGCCTGGCCTCCTGACAAATTTGCTATAAGGTGGGTTAACTCTATCTTTATGCTTATTTCTTACCCTGTCTCCTCCAGAGAAAATTCAGGTTGGTGTACAACATTTGCAAGCAGTACCATTCACTGTAGGGAAATAGGAGTATTACCCTAGTCCATAAACAAAAGATTGGAGAAAAATCACTGAGGTCTGCACAGTGCTCTTGTGGTGATGCAAGAACTGAATCTGTGCCCACTATGGGCTGGATGAGAGCAGAGCTCTCTGGTGCAGAAGCTTATTCTGAACTGAATAAATCATCCAGGTGCTGACAGCCAGCTTCTGGTGTAACTTTTTTTAATTAAATGAGTTAGAAAGTCAGATGCAGAATCCAAGATCCGAAGACTTGAAAATGTGCCCTCTGTTTTACTAACACTTCTTACAGTTTTTGGGAGCTCTTGTGTGTTCCACTGGGAAGCAAGCAGCTGATGTTATATATGAGCCTGTGTGCTTCATTAACGAATATCTCTTCTAAGCAGTGAAGGATATATGACCTGTGAACTGGGAAAAAGCATATTATGTGATAACTCAGAGGGAATATTTCACCTGGATGGTCTGAGAATGCAGCTATTGTTTGTTATTGTTGACTGAATTGTATCTAGTGACTTGTTTTGCAAACCAAAACTTTTCTAGCATGCATGCATCTTTCTATTTTTTTTATCTTGGCAATGTTTCCTGTTGTGTTTTGGAGTACATCTTCCCGTTCCCTCCAGACCCACCAAGACATGAGCTATGCTAAGAAAACATGCATACATTTTCACAAAATTCCCATTATAACCATTTGGAGAGGCCCTTACATCAAGAAAATGCGTCTAGGATTTGAACCAAGCCCTTGTGATCCCTAAGCTAATGTTTTGCCATCATGAAAGTGCCCCATCTCTTTTAGTGGCAGAATCAGGAGTTATATTTTTCTTGTCAAAACCACTTTTTCCACTTAACTGACCTGCCTCCATGTATTTTACATAGTAGCTTGGTTTAATCAGAAACCCTCTATGCTTCAAACTGAAGGTGGAAATCAGTTGTCAACTGCTGATGTGATTGTTTTCATTCAGCTTCTAATGAAGTGACTGCCTCTGCAGTCAGTGGGATTATTATCTCTGCGTAAATGTAGAGAAACTTGGAATACAGGCCTTAGGCCTTGACTGGCAAGGAATAAATTGGGAAGGGAGATTGTGGCTTCTTCTGGAGTCTTAGAGATAGCTGGGGGGGCCTATGAACTTTGCCATCTGACACCAGCAGAAACACTGCTGCAGGCTTTGTTTAGGACTGAGGATTTTTGTGTTTACTTGTTAGTTACAGTTTAAGTAAGGCACAGGGGACACAACGCAGTGGGACTGGAGAAGAGATGAAGCATTGTTCATGTTGATTTCCTTAGGGTTGACTTCTGCAAGCATTTCTTCTCTTTCCCATCTCCCCCTTTTCTCCTCTTTCTTGCCCCCATGAAAATGGGACGTCATGCAAGGAGAAAATCCCTTATCGGGAAAACAAGAAAAGGTAAAGTCACTCAGTAAAAGTTGAAGTGTTGAACCCACCTTGGATAGTATTATCAGCCACTGAAATAAAGGAAAATTCAGGTGTTATCTAAGGGGTGAAGCATTCTTTTGTCTCAGTATAAATGTCAAATAATAGCTAATGCCTTGTCTCAGGGAACTAGAAGAAACAGCAATGCATTAGTTTCTCCCTCTCCCTGAGATGAGTGGAGAGCTGCCTTTTCCTGCAAGATGTCTGTGAGGCTCAGTAGCTGCCACTCTTTCCCAACAAACTGTGGGAAGGAAAACAGTAGTTATATCCCATGCAAGCTGTAGCCTGCTTCCTTTAGTCAGAGCCGTGCATACAGGAGTGAAAATCAGAATTCTTTTCTGTGTAGAAACTGCACCTCTCTTGAATTGCCATACCCATCATGATCTGGGATAAGGCAGTGTTTAAAAAAAAAAAAATTCACTGAAATCTTTGTTTTGCAAAATGGAACAACTAAGGCATCAGATTTGAAATGTTGTCATTGTCTTTGTGGGCAAACTTAGCATTAAGCTTGAAGTGAGCATTTAAAAACCATTTTCTTAGTCATACGTTATCAAAACAAGGCGTTTTGCTTCAATATAGGGGTTTCAGAGAATTTTTTCTCGTGAATTGTTTTGCCTTATGACGAATCTCTACTTTGCCGGCATGGAGTTTATGGTGGGAAGGCAGAGGTGAGGAGATAGCCAGCCCTTGGGGATTGGTTTCTACACAGAAAATGGATGTCTCTTGTTCTCTGCTTCACGATTTAAGTAGCAGGCAGAAAGGATTTTTTTTCCTCCCTTCAGACCCTCCTTACCCTGCCCCAGTTTCCTTGGGTGACTATGCAAGTCAGACCCTGAGAAAACAAGTTGTTTAGGTGATATGCGGTATAATAAATTTAGAAACTTATTCAGGTCTGTCAGTAGTGACTCTTCTTTAGGGTTTCCTAGTAATAGAGATGGGAAGACATAATTTCAAGCTTTCTTTGAACTAAAAATTGCCCTGGCTGCTCTGTCTGCTAAAGCTAATTTCTTCCCTGATGTTAGTGGCAGGAGGGAATGGAACAGGCAGAAACTAATGTCTTCACCATGTGCTTCAGGCTGGGAGTGTCAGGAGCATTGTGGGCTCAAGGATTGCATTTTACTGGGGAAAGAATAATGGTTGATCTTGGTGAATTTGGCATTGGAGAATGAGCAGAAAAAGCGGGGGGAGCATGCAGATGTTTCATCATGGTTACATGCATTCCATGGATGGCTTATCTAGCCTTGATTTCGCCAAAAGAAAGTCTAACATTAAGTACAGATGCAGTTCATGGCTTTTGTTGTACTTGGTTTTAAAATAGTAATAATTATGTGCTTTAGTATCTTACTGAATGAAGGCCCGTGTAAGTGGGCTGACAAATAGGTGCCTGAATCTGGGAACAGTGAAGCGGGGAACAAATTGTACAATGAGACATAGTGATGAAGTAGGTGGTCTGTCCTGCTCTATTGCTTATCTTGCTTTGCATGTACCACTGGCTTGCTTGAGGGAAGCTATTCTGCCACTGAGACCTGGAGAGAAAAGATGGATGGATGAACTTGGCTCTGTGTGGGATAGAAGGTTCAGCTCTAGTGTCATCTCCTAAATTATTCTTTGTAGGGTTTTGCAGTGTGGCCCCACACTGTTGTTCCCTCTAGTCATTCTAAGTCAAGAATTGGCATTGCAGACTGGGGATTGTACCAAGTCTCTCTGAACTTCTCTTCTTGGCTTAACTTTACCTGAAACTTTCTCTGTGGGCCTGGGTTAAGGACTGCCTGCAGATTCTTTTACTGCCTGACCCCTTAAATAAAAAGGGGGGAAACAACTGAGCCGTCTCTTGCATGGAGATAGCTGTTAGAGAGGACCTTGCAGTAGCTTTAAGCTCTGCTCTTTCTATGTGGATGCATGGCAGCGAAGATTGTCAGAGGAGGTAGAAGTTCTGTAGCAGAAATCAGGAAAAACTAGATAAATGCAACCTCATCCTGCAAACCCTCCTGAGTCTGTGAAGTTGCCACTGGGTACACCAGCACAGCTCCCTTCTGTAGCTGTTGTACATGATGCAAGCCCTTGTTGATCCCTAAGCTAATGTTTTGCCATCATGAAAGTGCCCCATCTCTTTTAGTGGCAGAATCAGGAGTTATATTTTTCTTGTCAAAAACACTTTTTCCACTTAGGCAGACATGGAGATGGGTCAGCTCCCAGATATGAGGCCAATCCACCTGAAAGACTTGAGGCTTTTCAAGAAAGCTTGAAGTTTGGAGGGTAAATCCACAAGACTTGGATATTAAAACTCCTGGTGGATCTCTTTACCTGAGTGAGGATCTCTGGGCTCAGCCTTGTAAATCTAGAGAACTGATTTTGTTTGTTTGGGCTCTGTGTGTGTGTGTTTTGTGTGTGTATGGAAACAGGTCAGGGAGTGCTCAGATACATGATGGACAGGTGAAGTGAAGGGGAACCTTGGCTGCTCTTCAGCTTTTATAACTGACTTATGAAAAAAGAGACTGCCTTTCTCAGCCAGGCACAGCACTGGGCAACCTGTGTCTTGGGACCAGCCTCACCCTTCCTCAGAAAGCTGTGGATATACTCTGTGGGCATTGCACTTCACCCAAAGGGCACCAGTAGAGGTGAAGTCCCTCTAGAGTCTTGATATCTTGTCTCTGCAGCAAGTGATGAACGGCTGATCCAAATGTGTTGATCTGGATACTGCTGCCAAGTCCTACGTATGGTTTGATTTTTTTTATTTTCAGAAGAACTATATCTTGGATACCATATTTTAAGAGGTCTTTCAACATTTACTGAAGCTTTTGCCTGCAATTCCTGCCTGAAGTTAGAAATGTTCACATGAAGCATTTTTCACAGCTTGTGGTGACTTGGGATGTTGGAGGAAAGATGTGGTATTTCTCAGGGAATTTGAAATGGTTGTTGTTGGTTGTGTTGATGAGTAGGAGGTGGAAGAGTAAAAAAAGAGGACTGCAAGAGTACAAAAGAACCGAGAAATTGCACAATAGAATATGAAAATAAGGTAATTAGTGGAGATAGGCAAGGTGAAGGGAAAGGACAAGATGACTTGTAAATGGAACCAAGTAACAATAAGAATCTGTTATCCCCTGGGAAATAAACAAGTCTTTTAGACACTGAGGACATAAAAAAAGCAGAGGGAGGGAGAGTGAGAAAAGGAGTGAATTGAAGTGCTAAGAAATGCTGCTATGGTTTAATCCTCAATTATGGATATTCAAAGCTTATGTCCATAGGGTCACACAGGCAAGCACAAGCTGTTTATCTGAAATTCAGATGTGTCTCAACTTACTTGCTTGAGCAGGTCAAAAGCTATTTACTTCTGTGGGATTAATGACTTAAAGCTGGAGTTTGCCCTTCATGAGGTTGAAACTGATGTGTCTTAGAGATGAGCAAAACAGCTGGTGCTAGCAGTCCAGTGTCCTGTCATCCTCAAGCTACAGATATTAATCACATTTGATTGAAAGTTCTTGGGGCTCTTCCAGGACAAAAAAGAGTGAGGATCCACCTTGCATGCAGAGTGGGGTATACAGAGGAATAACTGGGTCACAGAAGTGTGACTTGGCCACCAGGTGTGTACATCTAGGTTAGGATAACTTGAGGGGATAAATATCAAATAAGGACACCCAGGAAGTGGAAGATCAGCTGCATGATGAAATGCCTACCCTCCAGTTCATGTGAAGTTTTGTGGTTGCAGTTTCAATGCATAACAAAGCTACGTGCTCAAAGCCAAATGTCTGTCACTTGATTTTTAACAGGGTCATAAAGACAAACAAAGTTAATTACTTGATATAGGATCATAGAAGGGTCTGTGTTGGAAGGGACCATAAAGATCACCTAGGAGTGGATGAAGAAGAGCAGACCAACTAAGACTCATTTAAAAAGCAGGTAATAAGTAATGACCTTATGTAGAGGTCTTCAAGTGAACAGAGTTAATCAGTCTGGAAGTAACTCCACTCCTCTACTGGGAGAAGTGAAAATCACCCCCTCTTTAAAATATATATGCATTAACTTTTGACCCCTGGGAGGCAGGCTCTTAATGTGCCCATTTACAGCATTGGGAACTGAGCACTTTATCTATAACCTGGAATGGTTGAGGGTGTTAGTGAATCATTTAATTCTGACTAGTATGAGGATGTGGAATTGACCTTAAAAAGCAACAATTCAACTTGTAACTGGATTCCATATTTCGGCAGGAAGAAACAAAAAATAATACTGCTGTATTTGTCAGAACTGACAAGTCTATTGGCCTGCAATAACTCAGGGAAACAAGGCAGATTGTTTTCCAGTACCCACTAATAGCTCAGCTGGAGATAGAAAGACTTTGTAAAAGACATGTGAAAACTCGGATCATATGAAGAGAAGGAGAATGTTCATCTTGTCATAACTTGTAGTAAGTCATTGTACTGACTGAGGTTTGTGGGCAATGGAGAGTGGTAAGTGGCCATCTTGACTTTAGTAGAAATTGCATCAATTTAACCGACTGGATGCATTTAAGATATGCAGTGACTGACAAATTAGTGTTGATAAAAGACCTGAAGCATTTACTTGAAGTTGCTTCTGAACCAAGATAACATGGGATTGACACACTCATTTGGCTCAAGTTCTTGGTGAAGTTAGCAGTGTTAAACTGCAGCAGACACTTATGCAGAAAAGGAAAGCATTGACACTTTCACTGGTGGACTTTAAATTTCAGTTAAATATAAGTGGTTTGCCACTAACATTTTTCATATGGCACTTAAATGAGACTGAGTTACTGTTGCTGGAGTCTTGGGTGCTATTTCCTCATGAAAAATAAGGTTAATTAGCCCAGTTGCACTGAAAAGGGTCCTCTAAACTATTTTTGTATGGTGTGCTGCAAACCATGTCTCTGCAAGTTCTTGAGCTGATATCTGTACATCAGATTCTAAAGAGGTAAGAATCTGAAAATCAGGTTTAAAAAAAAAATCAGTACTTATATTTCTTTGATCACGATCAGGTGAGTTTTGTGCATATCTGAGGTTCTCTGAAGTATTCATAGGACTTGCAGAATGCTGTGGACTGGAGACATTTCCTTTTCCCTGCTGTGTGTGTACTTTCCAAAGCCTACATAAGGAATTGATAATCTTCTGTAACACAGGACTTCTTTCTAGCTGAAGTCTTTTGCCTGACACTTTGAGGAACAACACAAAAATCAAAAGTAGATGTGACTCTGGCTAGGTAAGTACATAAGCCATGTAACTGAGCAATTCTGAGATGAAGCAGTACACTTTCCAAGAACGGGCTTTTCTGTATATTAAACTATCTGGTGGTAATATATGTAGTGTTTTACTTGTGTTTAGACAGTCTGGGTTGGGATTCACAGGGTGGTGGATGTAGTCCTATGAATTCTTGTGTAGCGCCCTTTAAAGACTGGAGCCTGGCTCTGAAAAACTGTATTCACCCTACTTATTTTCACAGGTGTGAGAAATGTCTTGTAGGATTAAGACCTTGAATGAAAGTATTAGAGGTAAACAGCATGAAATAATATTGGTTTGGGGCTTCAGGGAAGACTGCACTGAGCTTCCCGATCAAATCGCATTTAATGCAGACAACGGTTGAGGAAACTCTGCAACTGAGACCTGTGTCCTTGTTGTTGTAGACCTAAGACCAGTAACTTAAGACCAATGTATTATGCTGGAAATAAAATATAAGCTGCTTGGATGTTCTGGGTTTTTCCTGGTAGTGACAGTCTGAAATCAGTGGAGGTCTTGATGTTGGGCTTTATTTGAATGAAAATGTTTGTGAATAATTGTATATTCATTTAATCCTCTACAGAGGGGTTGGAAAGAAGTTTAAAATACCTTTACTGACTACATTTTAGAGCATAAGGATGCTTTTATATAGAAACGTCTGTTCTGAAAACATTTCAGGTAATACAAAATATTTGCATTCCTATAGATTTCTGTTTGTAAAAACTTTGTCGGTGCCTGGATAACTAATCTCTTCAGACGCAAAACCCATCAGAAGTCAAATTGTTTAAACAAAACAAAACCCAAAATAATAGCAGAACCTTTATAAACTATGTTTGTGCAGATAAGATGTTGCCTGAGCTGTTGTGACAATTATTCCTTTGGAAAATTATTTATGCCACGGTGATTGTGAGAAGATGTACTTAAAAGGAGGTGGACAACAACTTCATGCAGAAATGGACTTTGATTTGCTGTTGAGCGCAGTAAATCTCTCCTTTTGGAAGAAAGGACTTACCCTGTTGTCTAAATGACTAATAATAAATGGAGCAGAACATTGTTCTTGATAAAGATACCTTTATGTTGGAGCCTGACAGGACCTTTACCTACAGTGAACTGGAGTCAGATTCCTAGTGATATTTAAGGAATGCTGGATTTTTGATGCCCACAACTACCATCCTGAAGATGTTTATTGCTGTGTTTCTAATAAAAGTAGCAGGACCTAACCAGGCTGTTTTAGCTCTTATTGGCATAGAGTTATGCAGAGTAGGATCCTCTGATTAGCTTGCAGCTGCTCTGCTTCCTGGTGAACTAGAGTTGGCTTTTGGAATTGACACCCTGAAGCAGTGCTGCCTGTACAGCTGACTTCCCTGGCAAGAGTGAAATGATGAGCAAATGATGGCTTTTACCTGCTGTGACAGACCCTTGTACGTTGGGATGGAAAGGCAGTGCAGGTCAATGAACTCAGCTGAGGCAGCAATTCCTAAATGGCTATTACAGACTGTCATGTTTTACACCTGCCTTGCACTAGCTCCTGTTGCAGTGGGAGAAAAGGATGCTGTTGGGACTGGCAGATGTCTGGAAGATGTTAATCTGAGGACTAACCCTTGAAAGTATTTTATCTGTCTGAAACTGATCTTCATCAAATCTTGATTATTTAAAATGCCTTGCAAAAATATAAATATTAGTTTTAGATTATATTTTGAAACATTTTTTTTCTGCCTGGTGTGAATTTTGTCTTTACTTTTTTAATTCCCCAAAATGTTCTTTCCCTTAACTATCAGGATAGAAAAATGAGAAAACAAGCGCAAAACACATGCTGCTGATACAGCAAAGGGTGAGCTGAATTTATTTAAATGTCACAGAGCCTTTTTTTATGTCATTGAGCCACAAAGCATTTGAACAAACAGATCATTCTAACTCAGTTTAACAAATGTGTGCTCATGCGATACTGAGGCAAACACCAGGGAAGGCTTTGTACAGGTCATAAGCATCAGCACGTCTGCATAAGGCTCCTGTAGACTGTCTGCTCTCAGAGGTTGCTATCCCCACCCAAGCTACTTTTGAAATGTTCAAAATGTTGTAACTTAATGTTGACAACTCAAGGTAACTAACCCTTCTGTTCCTTTTGAAGCTCTTGCAGCCCAATTATTGGAATTGCTGGCTTGGCCTCATCCTCTGAGCTGCCATTGTCTTGTTTAAACAAGGGATGTCTTTTGTGAGCCTTTGGTGCTTTACAGCCTATATTTTTGAGAAATGCTGCTTTAGCTGGAGCAGTTCAGCTATGTTCATACAACTCACTGTTTCAAAGGTTTATCCTTTGAAAATTGCTACTATTTTTGCCCTCTTTTAGAGTCAACAAATCTTCATCTCATTTAAATGCTTCATTTGGCAGTTCTATGTCATGCAGCATTCATACACTTCTGTGGCTTTACAGATGAGAAACACAGTAGAGAAGAGAACCGTAGGGAAATAGCCAACAACAACCACAAATGAAAACATAATCATTATCCCATAATCATTACTGTACTCCTATTCTTCATCCAAACAATGATTTGTGTTGTATTCCAGGGCTGCAGGAAATGAAGCTTTCATTAGCTCCTTCTGTTTCAGACTTTATTCAGAGATGACAAAGCAATTTCTAATTGCTATCCTTCCTGTAGCAAAACATAGGTCTATGGGATGCTTTCAGGCAGTAGGGTTACTAATCTACTGTAAACTGGTATTTAGAGGGGATATTCTCCCTGAATTTCCTGAGAGCAGAAAGCTGCTCTGTGAACCTATTCTAATTGTTGTAGTTGGTGGAGGTTTTTTGCTGTATTTGGCCACTGTCCCCCAGTGGAGAACAGGACAACCACTTCTTTTGTATCCTCTCCAAAGCATAATCCAGTGCCCCTCCTGCAGCACGGTGGTACTCAAAGAAGTTCCAGGAACCCTTCCTGCAGCGATCTTTTTCAGTTCTAAGGTGATGTCACTTTGTTCCAGTGAGTTTCTAGTCTCAGTCCTTCCCAGTGCATGATTGTTGATATGATAGTTGTCCTGATTTTTCTAATAAAAAAGGGGAAAAAAAAGAAAGCAATGACCAATGTTCTCTATTTGTTGTAGCTTTTGGCTGCGATGTGACACTCGGGGATGCTGTCTATAAGCAACTCTTATTCTCATTACAATATCACACAAGCTGATTCAATATTCCATGACTAGATTAGCTCTGATTTTGTCTACAGTTTCTTTCTTTAACTAACATAAACTTTAAAGTGCGGGAGAAAGTGTAGGGTCCCTGGAGAACTAAAAAAAAAAAAAATCTGAGAAATGGCTTTGCTTGTCTCATACTGATCTTTTGTTCTCTGAGTAGAGAACGCTTTTCCTATCCTCTTATGTGTGGAAATAAGAGTATGAAAATAAGTCCAGGTACTTGTTGTCAATTATAGTGATACTATTTAAATGCAAATTTTGTTTTGGTCAGGCTGCTCCAATAAGATGAATAGAGGGCATTTATGTAAATAAGAGTATTGTAATAAAACAATGAAGTATTTGTAATTTTGGTTATTAACACTTCCCTCTCTCCCAGAGGATGAGTTGGCTAGGTTTTTAGTAACATGGGGAGGAGTGGGAGTGGCACTTGACATTCAGTGTTGTGGGATAAAATTGTATAGAACCATAGGCTGAAACAGATCAGGTTCGTTAGATGCCCAACAAAAGAGAGGACTAGCAATTTTTCATTAGCAGCATGCTAATAGGAAACTGTAGGGAAGCAATTTAGTGTCAACCTTTAGAGACATGATTTTGTAGACTACTACAACCTTCTGGTGTTTTACAGGTTTTTTTGTTTTTGTTTTTCTTCCCTCCTCTCTCTTTGGAGATTTATTGGTAATGCACCTACTAACATTGTCATATGAATGAAATAATTCTTTTATGTTTTGTCACAGTATACAAAGCAACTTAATTTTTAAATGGTTGCTAAAATTTGTTAAAATAAAATGGACCACTACAGTAAGTATTCAAATTTCAAAAATTCAAATAAAGAAACTTCAAATATTGAAATGTATTTTACTGAGACATAGAGCCAAAGTAAAGCTTCTAGGCTCCCCTGTATAGCCAATGGAGGCTAGATGACACCTCCAGAAAGACTTAGAATGGAACAAATCATTGCCTAGAGACAGTTTTTCTATTTTCATAGGGTATGGAAATATCTGGATGAGTTTTTTTAGATTAACTACTTATCCAATTGATCTAGGAAGATAAACTGCATCCTAAAGGACTAAATAGGTTTTCTTGCTGCTCTAAAAATAACCATGCAGCGAGTTGGGCTATGTAGATTCAGTGGTAGCATTGTCCAGATTCAGTTCTTCTATGGTGGAATTTCTTTTGAAAAGAACAGCTAGGGATGTGTTCAGCAGAAATATGGCTGCTCTATCTTTTGTCTCACTATGCTGAACCTCGCTCAAATAAAGGCAGAAGATTAGTGTGCTGTTGGTATCTTATAAATCTTAGAATTAAACCACACTGAAAGGAGTCACCAATAGAATCTCTTACTGTTACCCCAAACTATGCTACATAATTCAACATGCATAATTTTAAGTCAGTACTCAGCTTTTTCTCAAAGACATCAATTTGTTCTAAACCCTTAAAAATGTGTTGTACACATTAAGGAAAAAGTAATTGCAACTGCTATTTAGAATCAGTTGTGACTTATTTTTTGTCACATTCTTTTTGCAAATACTGAAATGTCTTGAATTTCACTATTCTGAATGCAGCACTCCCAGAAATTGGCCTGAATTTTTATACCAAAGTACCTTCAAATATTGCAGACTGGCACATCCCAAAAAAATCTGCAGAAGATATTGCAAACAAGACTGATATTAATAGCTCCAATACTGTTGATCTAAAATGCTTAGGAAGGTAACTAATACTTAATCTCTATACTTTAAATATTCTTGCTTTCTTTCAGTTTTTAATGATACTTGGGGTTTGTTTTAAGTTTTCCTTCCCACAATCCTAAAAATGAGATCCTTGCTTTCTGTTTTATAAGAAATACTGAGATTTCTAGACAACCACTGGAGGTATGTTCATCTTGTGTAGCAGATGCTCCAGGTAAGAGCATGGCTTCAGTTCCTCTGGAGATGGCCTGTGTGTAGTCTGCAGTCGGAATGCTTTCAGGGAGCTTTGTGTCTCTGTCTTCCTGCATGGAGAGCTCTTCCTAGCAATCTAGAGTCTGGATTTTAGACATGGTGAGTTGAGGTGTCATGAGGTAGGAGATGTAAACCCACATCATGATAGCTGGCTGCCCATCGGGTCCATACTGCAGGTGTCATAATCTGGTTTAGTAGTGCCACTGAACAATTTATCAAGCTGAGGATAAAAGCTTTGCACCCTCAGTCTCTGGCCTTATCACTTAATGTACCAGAATGCATCTGTGTTGAAGAAAGCTGGTAAAAATTAGACTCCTGTTTATTAATGATAACGTACAATGGCTGTTAGACCATTGAAACAGTGAAGTTGGACTCTGCGTTCTTATACTGACTCTGATGGAATTGTCTCTTGATCTACCTCCTTTGTAGGAAAAGGTTTTTTTTGTCCTAGGACTGTGATGTTTTAAAGATTATGAATGATATGCAGTGATGACTCTAAGACCAACTGCTTTGCTATATTCTAAGTGGAAGTTTGGCTCTAGAAGTGAATTCTGGAGGTATGAGCCTGGATTGAAAATTTCCATTCATTTTGGAACTGTTGCATTTGCTGCAACTTTTATTGCTAGATTTGAATGTACCATGTGGCTTAGCCAGAACATAAAACTTCATTCCTATCTCATCTGTTTAGTAGGTAATGGCCAGTTTTTCTAAAAAGCTGTGCCTGAAATAAAACCATAATGTATTTTTCTTTTCTAGCCTGGTCAAGAAAATTCTAAGACAATTGAATAAGCCTTAAAATTCTGAAACTTCCTACTGCTTTTCTTTTTTTTTTCTTTTC